>CM043705.1:41251643-41504143 GCA_023935145.1 Bretschneidera sinensis
TCGCCCAATTAGCTTCGTTTTGCACTTAACGCCTCCATTTGCATCCTAAATCAAAATATAAGAATAATGAGTACATTTAGGCACCAAATGAGTATAAAAGACTAGATATTAAAGAAGAAAAATATGACATTTTACATTCTCGTCAGAGGTCTAGAGGAGAGGAGGGAATTTTTGGCCTTTCTCAATTGGGGTGGTTTGGTGACTGAAATGGTGGAGTGATGGTGGTGAAGCGACCATGCGAGAGAGAGGAAGAATTTGTTTTTTCCTCTTTTTTCCTTGCGGCTGAGTGTGGGAGAGATTCTCTGTAACTTACAGAGAATGAAAGAGTTTGGGTTTTTAATAAATGGTTTGCAAATAAACCCTCTACAATTATGAAATAGTTAAACTGTCCAATTAAGAGGGGGTTTTACAAAAAAAAAAATATATATATATATATAGGGGCTTTTAACAATTTAATTAAAATAATCTCTTTTTTTGGGTGGTTTCACAATTACCCTCTATAATAATGTTGTCTCTAGCTGACTAAAGTTTAAGCCTACAAGTATGGAAAGCCCTTCTTTCAATATGGAACCGCGAGAGAATCCAAGCAAACCACTACTAAGATGTTTGAACACCAGCTTATCATCCCCGTCAACAGCAAATTGTATTGGTAGGATCATTATGAAGGTTGTCCACATAAAGATATGTGTATGATATATTTTGTATTTTTAGGGTTATTTGCACCAAAGTTCGGTGAAGTGGTTAACATTGCCTATAAATCTTTAAAGTTACGATTTGAATAATTTAGTCCCTTGGCCCTTAAAACTCTCCATTTATGGCGATTTGGTTAACCGAATTCTGATTAATAGATTGAAATGTTTAGTCCCTAAACTCTCCATTTATGGTGATTTGACTAACCAAATTTCGATTAATAGAATGAAACGATTTGGTTTTGATAATAATTTTTATTATCAAATTAAATTTCATTAGTAGTGTAGTATATGATTTCTTCTAGGTCCGCTTCAGACTTGTATTGAAGATTGGACTGAGACTCAGGTTCAAGCCCAGGCCTTTTGTGGCAATGTGTTTAGACCCAAGCCCAGAAGAAAATGCAATGACGGTGTGGTCCACAACCATGTAACTACCTAGCAGAAACACATGAATACAAGTACATAATGCAAATAAGCAGCAAATCTACAGAAGCTGTTAGGCAAAAAGGGCACATGACACATGACACATGATTTGATTCCTGATTTCAAATATGATAAGGAAAGAACACGGGCACTGGTCAGCAATATGGAACAATGGTCAAACTTCTTGCACAATTAAGATAGATTCATTACAGAGAAAAACAAATACTGGATGAAGATTGGTTGCACAAAAATGGACACCTCTTCTATTGTTACAGAGGTATTTTTCAACACCGAATTTTTTACCCATGTTGCCCTTTTCGCCTCTGCGAATTAAAGGTGTAACACCTATCCTGTCCAGGTATTACAATCAAGATCATTGCCAACCTTCTTTGCTATTATGGGCAAGTTTATTTCCATCTCTTCTATTTTAGCAAGAAACCCAAAGCAAAAAAGTTGGCATATATTAGAAAGAATTTTAAATTAACAAAAATCAACTTATTTTGATAGAAACCTAGATTCCATTTAAGATCTAATTTTTCTTATAAATTTTTTTATATGCTTTAAACCGTTTATGAAATTTAAGTCAAATAGCACTACATTACAACGATTATTTAAAATTTATTATTTATGCAGTTGATTTTTAAAATTTGGGTAAATTGCATATCATCATTATGGTTTGATCCTAATTACAATCCACTATATTAATATTAAAAACCTATATTCCACTTCAAACCTTTATTGCGTATTCTCGAGGTCATCCAACTTGATTCTTTCTGTGAGAAAATTGATGAAGTGAATGCATGTGTAAATCATATACACTTAAAAATACAAAGATTATCATAAAACGAAAAAAAAAAAAAAAAAAAACACATGAGAATTATTTTATTGACGTTGGAAAAACTCTTTGTTTGATAATGAAACATTAAGAGTTAGAGTATGAAATTAGGGGTTTTGAACACTGAATATCATCTATCAGCAGATCGTTTAAGCGTTGGGGATTTGTTGAAAAGTTACTTGCTAGTAATTTATTTAGGTTTTCTTTACAATAAATTTGTTACTATAAGAGTAAATTTTTTTGACATTTTAAAATTGTATAGAAGACTGAGATTTGAAGGCATGATAGTTTTCAAATGAATTTTAATCTTTTTATTTACTAACACGCGCTTAGAAGTTAATACAAACAATAGAAAATTTGACTTTACAAATTTTCTGTTAATTAGATTTATTTGTTGGCCTGACTGGTCATATTTTAATACTAGTGGATTAGATTGTAATTATAATCAAACCACAATTATGTATTTATAATTTACCCTAAAAAATTTTATTTGATAGTAAATTTTGATCTTTTAATTTATTATTTATTTTTTAAAATATAAAGCACGTAAAATAGAAATTACATATCTTTCTCTTGTTTTAGTTACCGCTCAGAATTAATATAATCTTTTTTTTTTTTTTTTTTGTGTCTATTGAGACAAAATCTGGGTGAACGATCAATTGAAGTCATCAAGTGGCTGTGATTGAGTAGGGCCATACGTACGAGCAATACATATGACAATCGTCCAAGATCATAACCCAATTGATCTTTATGAATAATTTTTTTATTAAAAAAAATTGTACTGTAATAATCAGGAAAATCAGGGCTTCCAAAAAAAATCTTGATATCAAACAATATCCTAGTAGCCGTAGATTTTGTAAAGTATGAGTACGACCCATGAATACCAAATATAAATTTAGCTAAAGAGCATGATTGTTGGCTAGACTTGTGACACACAATAGCATAAACCATAAAAACCAGAAAGGTTATAACTCCGATCAAAATCCCTGAAAATAAGATAGCAAAAAGCATATGAAGAGGTCACATTAACATACCGATTACCGACCAGGCAACCAACAAATATTTTTGGATCATGGCTGCTAAGATCGTGGTGGGTCTTATTATAATGGTGGTTGTGCGACCCACCTGTTTGTGCCCATCACAGAAAATGTTAATTATTTAGGTTGAGTCTTCAGTTTTTTTTAGGATAAATTACAAAATCTTACCGGAGATTTGGGATCTCTACACTTATCTACTTATTTTTCTAGAAAATTACAAAAACTTACTTTATATTATTTTAAATTATGTTTCGTTTGACATTAAGTATAAAATTCAGTTTATTTTCAAATGAAATAAAATTAGAATTCATTTGAAAATGAATTCACATTTCGTGTTCAGATTAACTGAAACTAAATTTCAATTGCAAATTAACTCAAATTATTTTTCATGTTTCGTTTGTTTTACTTAAACTGCATAATTGAAATAAATTTTATGTTTAAAATCAAGTCAGAATTCAATTCATTTTCAAAATTTTACATGAATATCCTAAGCATTATTAAATGGTTTTATAATACTTTTCGTCTCATTTTCTTTTGTCTTTTTTTTTCCTTTACATCCTGCAAGGTGCTTAGTTCTCCAAACTTTAGAAAATCACAAAGACTATATACCTCTTCAAATTACTATTCACATTATTATTTTTTAAAAAAACTAATCTCAAAGAACTAGATGATGAACAAACAATAGAAGTGTTGGATTGTTCCAATCTTTGATTAGTTCTTTTGCTAGATTTATAACCATAGTTAGGGATGGTGAAACATGATCACATTTCAGTCTTTTTCGATGAAGCCAAATGTCTCTTTGAAAAGCAATAATAACAAATAATAGATTGTGTTTAAAGCTTTTAAAAATGCACTAGTCTTGAATCCAAGAAATTAACAAGTCCACGAGGCTCCAATCATCATAGGCTCTTAACACCAGTGGTGAGCCAACCCTAACATGTATAGGGAACTAATAGGTTAAGAAATTGTTGGGAAACCACCCTCAATGATCCCAAGAGGTGATCTTAAAACACCTAAGTCTAGAATGACTTGTAAAGAAAAGAAACAGCAAACGAAAGCAAGAAAGAACACAAGCAATTTGTTATCGAGGTTTGGCAATGTGCTTACGTCCCCGTGAGCTCCTCCGAGCTCTCTGCACTATCTTATCAATGGAGTTCTTTGCAATCAGCAACACCTCTTCAAGAACTCACTGGTTCTTGAAGAACAAAAGAAGAAGAAGTAAAAGAAAGTGATAAAAACTAACCTTGGAATTTTCCCAAGAAAATTCCCATTACAAACCCTTGAATCTCCTTTCTATTCTACTCTCTCTTTCTAAACAACCAGCCTTTACAATGAGTCTCTCTTGTTTTGTGTCTTTGCACTCTTACAATTGATCTCACTTTTAATCACAAGTTATGTCTCTTTGAAGTTAGGTGACCCTTTATATAGTGCACTAACTTCTTAACCACTCTTGAGAGTCAATCTCCACCCTTAGATCTTGAGGACCAATCAACCATAGCCCTTCATCAATCCTAAGTGATCCTGTATGTTTTAAACATGCCTCACGTACCTTTCAAAAGGCTGAAAATGTGCATCAGTGTGCCTTCAAGCTGCGGCCTAGAACAGGGCATGCCGCGGCCTGAAGAGGGCTGAACATCTCCACAATTACATCCATTCTAGGCGTCGCGGCTTGGGGGAGGCTGAGCTGTGGCGCACACCTCTTCCAAGTTTTCTCCTTTACTGGGCACTGCACCTTGGAAGAGCTGAGCCACTGCGCACACTAGTGTGCACACATTCTGGAGTTGCTGCAATGTAAGGCGCGCACACCTCAAGCCGCGGCGCCAAGACCTGATGCTGAACCATCTTCAAACCTTATTTAAACCTTAGACAAATACCAACAATCTCTACCTTTGTCTAAGCGTTTAAACCCGAATCCATTGTGCAGAGAACTCAATATCCAAGCTTATCTTGAGTTATCGTATCAACCGACTCCAATCCTAAGTAGTCCAAGGCAATGATTGAACTTACTTAGAGGTAGAACTTTGGTGCCTAAATCTGCGGGATTTTCCTTTGTGGCTACCTTATCCACAAGAATGCATCTTCTCGTAACATTTTCCCGAATGAAATGATACCGAACATCCATGTGCTTTGTCCTCTCATGGAACACCGGATTTTTGCACAAATGCAATGCACTTTTGATATCTGAATACACCACTATCTGCTCTTTTAGGACCTTCAACTTTCCAACAACCCTTTGCACCACATAGCTTCCTTAATGGCTTCCGTTGCCGCTATGTACTCAGCCTCGGTTGTTGAGAGTACTACCACCGGCTGCAGCTGAGCCTTCCAACTTATGCAACATCCGTTTAAGTTGAAGAAGTAAGAGGTAATCGATCTTCTTTTATCCTAGTCTGCTCCATAATCCGAATCAGCATAACCCTCAAGACAAATGGACTTACCCCTCTTCTCATAAACCAGCCCTACTTTTGGGCTTCCCTTCAAGTACCTCAGCAGCCACTTCATCCCAAACCAATGCTCATTTCCGGGATTACTCATAAACCTGCTGAGAACACTCATTGCATGAACAATGTCAGGTCTAATGCTTACCATCATGAACATGACTGATCCAACCACACTAGAGTAGGGGACCTTTTCCATTTCCTTCTTCTCCTCATTTGATCTTGGACATTGATCACTGGAGAACTTGAAATGACCAGTAAAGGGAACTTTTACTGGTTTGCTCCATAGACAACTTAGATATCATATTCTCTATGTAGGAAGTTTGAGAGATCTTCAATCTGTTTCTCTCCCGTTCCTGGATTATACACATCCCAAGGATCTTTTTTGCATAGCCAAGATTCTTCATCTCAAACTCCTCACTGAGTTAAGATTTCAATTTTCTTATCCTCTCCATGCTACTTCCAACCAGCAATATATCATCAACATAGATGAGGATGATCACCACTTCCTCCACCTTGTGCCCTTGTAATACAAGCACGAAGCATAGTAGCTCCTCATGAAACCCAAGCTGGTTACAAAGGAATCGAACCTCTTATTCCATTGTCGAGGTGATTGCTTCAGGCCATAGAGAGATTTCTTTAGTTGGCACACCAAATCTCCCTGCTTTCCTTCCTCATAGCCTTTGGGTTGCCTCATGTAAATGGTCTCATCAAGCTCTCCATGTAAGAACATTGTCTTCACATCCATTTGCTCGATTTCCCAATTGAATTGGACCACCATTGCTAGCACTATCCTAATCGTCTTGTATTTCACAACCGGTGATAATATTTCGATGAAATCTATGCCTTCTCTTTGAGTGAACCCCTTCGCCACCAGCCTAGCTTTATACCAAACTTCATCCCCTGGAGTGTTCCCTTCTTTGATCTTATAGATCCATCTACAATCCACAACTCTCTGTTTTTCTGGTTTGGGCACCAATTCCCAAGAGTTGTTCTTCCTCAAATAATCCATTTCTTCCTCCATAGCTAGCTGCCACTTTGACGACTCCTTACATTCCATGGAATCCATATAAGTTTCTGGTTCAACCCCTCCTTCTCTCCAAGGAGCTGCTACACTAACACTAGCAAAACCATATCTCAAAGGTGGTCTAACCACCCTCATTTCCTAGTCCTTTGTGAGCTGGTAGTCATTCTGACTTGCAGCATCATCCCCTTCCAATTCAGCCTCCTTTTGAGTGTCCTGAGCTTGGCCTTCATCAATGGGCTCTTCCTAGTCTGAACCCTCTTGCCATCCTTGCTCTACCTGAACTGAATTCTCCTTGATGCTATGCTTCACAAATTCTGGACTGGTTTGTTCACTATCCCCTGCAGGGTTAGTTTTCTCCAAGTAGGGAAATAACAATTCATTAAAAATAACATCCCTACTTATTATGAGTTTCATTCCCTTTTGTTCTAAGGACCACAACCTATATCCCTTAACCCCATCACCATACCCTAGAAACACACATTTTTTAGATCTTGGGTTAAGTTTATCATCCTTTTGATATGCATATGCAGCATATCCAAAAGTCCTAAGGTTTTTCAACTCAGGGGGTTTTCCACTCCACATCTCCATGGGAGTCTCAAGGTCTAAAGTCCTAGAGGGTGATCTATTAACCAAATATGCAGTTGTAGACACAGCCTCTCCCCAAAAATATTTTGGTAAACCGGACCCAATTAACATGTACCTAACCTTTTCCATAAGGGTTCTATTCATCCTCTCAGCAACTCCATTTTGTTGAGGGGTTTTTACAACTGTTCTATGTCTTAGAATGCCATTTAATTCACAGAATTTATCAAAATCCTTATTAAAGAATTCTAAGCCATTATTGATTCTTAACACCTTAACTACCCTGCCCATTTGAGCCTCCAGCAACTTTTTCCACACCACAAATTTATTCAAAGCATCTGATTTAGTTTTAAGCAAATAAACCCAAACCTTTCTTGAATAATCATCAATTAAAGACAGAAAGTAACGATTACCTCCCTGTTGGTGTTCTTGCTGGTCCCCAAAGATCCGCATGAATGTAGTAAAGAATCTCCTTGGACTTGTGCACTCCAGTGTTGAAGCTGACCCGATGTTCATCTGATTTATTTTTAAAACAAATAAACCCAAACCTTTCTTGAATAATCATCAATTAAAGATAGAAAGTAACGATTACCTCCCTGTGTTATGTTCTTGCTGGTCCCCAAAGATTTGCATGGATGTAGTAAAGAATCCCCTTAGACTTGTGCACTCCAGTGTTGAAGCTGACTTGATGTTACTTCCCAAGAATGCAACTCTCGCAGAAATCAAGTTTCTCTACTTTATCACCACCAAGTAGGCCATCCTTGCTGAGAACTTGCAGCCCCTTTTCGCTCATATGTCCTAAGCAATTGTGCCAAAGTGCTGCCTTATCTATCTCAGCCATCAAGCTTACTGCTTGATCCTTGATTTCTGTCTCACCGATCATCTCATAGAGACCATCCTTAATTGCTACTTTGATCACTATCAAAGATCCCTTGGTTACCTTGATCTTTCCTCCTTCAACTTTGTATGTGTACCTTATGGAATCCAGCAGCCCCAATGAGATCAAATTCCTCCTCAAATCCGGAAGATACCTCACATTTCGTAGCAGCCTTGTGACTTCATCAAACATCCTCAATTGGATGTCACCTATCCCCCTCACTTGGCAAGAAGTATCATTCACCAAGAAAACCTTTCCATCATTGATTTCCTTGAAATTCTTGAACCAATCCTTGTGAGGGCACATATGATAAGTGCACTTGGAATCCAAGATCTATTTCTCACTGCCTTGCCTCTTGCTCACATTTGAGCACACAACAAAAACATTATCTTGTTGTTCTCCTTTGGCAACTGAAGCCTCTCCATTATTGGTATGGCTTCTTCCTCTCTCATCCCACAACTTCTTCTTGCAATCTTTCTTAAAGTGACACTCCTTATTATAGTAGAAGCACCTATTTCCTCCAAATCTTGGTTTGGAATATGCTCTCCCATGGCTCTACCCTCTACCCTTTGATTTCTCCCGGTAGTTGCCATGGGTACTACTGCCATTCCGAGTTGCTAGCCTTCCTCTAATGAACAGCCCTTCTCCACTTGATGCTTCCCTCATATTGGCTTTGAAATCATGAGCCCTTATAGTATTGATCACAATTTCCTTGGTTAGTGTATCTCTTCCATATTCAATAGCATTAATCAAACTCTCAAAATAATCAGGAAGAAAATTTAACAATATAACAACCAATTGTTCATCCAGGAAATGTTATACTACAACTAACCAAATCTTGAACTAGTTTGTTAAACACATCAAGATTATCTTGCAACTCTTTATTATGATCCATTTTAAAAGTAAAGATTCTTTTAAGAAGATAAATTTTATTAGGGAAAGTTTTGGTAAGAAACAACTCATCTAGTTTCTTCCATATGACAGCTGGATCTTTCGAGTCTCCGCTCTCCCTTGTGACACTATCCGAGATGTGCAGAAAGATGGTGCTACACGCCATCTTCTTCATCTCAATCTGTTGGACTTTCGTGATACTTACTGGAAAAGTGTTATCTTCTCCAATAGCCAAGTCCACCTTCTATTGCATAAGAACAGCCTTGATCTTCCGCTTCCAAAGGGCAAAATCTCACTTTCCATCAAACTTCTCAACAATGAAGTTCGAACCCATATTGCGAAGAAAATCCCAGATTTATGCAGTACCCAAAATTGATTTCCAACTTCTTCTAAATCTCAAGAACACGATCAAAGATTGATCTCAATACCGTTCTTGAATCACCCTAAAGAACACGATCAGATCTTGATCTTTACTCTGCTCTTGAATCACCCAAGAAGTTATTCTTTGATTCTTGGAGTCTTGCTCTGATACCTTCTGTTCTTGTTCCGATACTTGCTCACCAAAGCTCTGCTACCACTGTTGGGAAACCACCCTCAATGATCCCAGGAGGTGTGTTGAGTGATTATCTACCTAAATAAATAAGCAAATAACCGAACTCATTTTACTTGCAAGTGCACAAGGTCAACAGTGTAGTATAGTGTGCGAAAGCAAGGTCATCTCCACAGGAAATGGTAAAGTTCGGTTTTAGAATTAGTTTCTTTAAAGTAAAAAGAAATAAATAACTGTTGAATGTGAGTGATAATAATAAAGACATAGGGCTTTGATATCCACCACTAGTCATACTTTCTAATTGTATAATGTATCAGTGCACTAGCTTTATCATGTATACCTACTGGTTGCCAACCTAAGGGCATGGTATCTACTCCTTAAGCTATTAATCTCCCTAAGTAACAAGTTAGGCATGGTATCTACTCTAACTCTTTTCTTCCTTAAGGGATTCAGCATGGTATCTGCTTGAGTTGTTCCTTAAAAAAGCATAAGTACTATGGAAATCGACAACCACATGAGACCTAGGGCATGGTATCTACTCCCGGTTACCCATGTTGATTAACCCAGGTATCCAGATAAGATATCCCTCGTTACTAATGTTTGACCTAGGACTTAGTCATCCAAATTGATCTAACTAACAGGTCTATACCACATGCATACGCTGGCCATACACATACATATGAGGAATTTAAATAAGCACAGGCATTAATCAAGTTAAGCAACATAATAAAGGCTATTGGCAAAGATTTATCAATGAATAAATATATGAGAAAGCATAACTAGGGCTTCAATCGAGCCCTATAAGAAAGTTAGTTACACATGCTGTCTAAAATAAACATCATATATAAACTAAGCATGAAATATAAAACCCGAAGAACACTAAGGAGACGGGTTGTCAATCCTCTCCAAAGCCTAAAACTTCGAGCTTAAGCAAAAGATAAAAGTGATCTCTAAGAGGTCATTTGTGTGTCCTTTACAGGTGTATTTATAGGACTTTAGTAGTCCTAGAAGGTGCAGGAAACCCTAGACTTCCTAAACCGTAAAAACTCTCTTATTTCCAAAATAGGGTTCTGTAGTTTACTATTCACGCCCGTATATGTGCGCTCGATCGCACACGTCTTACGCTCGATCGTAGTGTGCGCTCGATCTTTCTTGTGTGCGCACGATTGCAATGTGCACTCGATCGCATTGCATGGTGTGATCGATCGCAGCTTGACCAGAGACTGCTCCAGGATTTCCAGGCTTCTTCCTTTAAGTGCCAAAACTGCTTCTTTTCTTCCAAGACCTATAAAACACATGTGAAACACACAAATGAAGTAAAATAAACTAAATTAACATAACTAAGGACCTAATAAATGTAAATAAGGGGGCTTAAATATAAATATTTAAGCACCTATCACACCCCCAAACTTACATATCACTAGTCTCTTAGCAATACAAAATTAAGAACTAGAACGAAAAAAAAACAGATAAATCAAATGTTCATGGTGTCCAACAAAAGTTTAGATCTTCCAAAACTATGATGCGCATTCATGAGCAAGCTTAACAGATACAAACATATTTTTGCAATGAATAAGAGCTTTGAACGCAAATCACTTTCATGAGGCAATTTAAGACATCACTAGTTCGACTTTGGTGTGTGGTGAACTAGCACATAAAATATTGGGTTTCCAAGTAATTCAAATGTGTAGTGTTTCGATGACTCAAGATTCACCAAACTTCTTATTAGAGTCAACAAAGACGGCATAAATTTTCTTCTTTTCTTTTATTTGTGAGATTTTTGCCAAGTTAGTTCCCTTAAGCTTTCTTTTTTACTCGTGTAACGAGCGCTTAGCCAATGACTCCCAAACCATATGGTTTTAGGGCATTAGGTGTAAAGAAACCCCTAAGGACTTACTAGCTCAAGTCAAAAAGGCTATGAAACTAACTGGTCTTAATGCTACCAATCAGAATTTTCCAACTTTTGACGTGACACTCAATGCTTACTGAGGCAAGAGGGCCAGTTACTCAGCAGAAAACAAGTTTTATTGATCATTAGGAGCATTTATTTCTTCTTTTGAGCATTAATCAATCTTTTCTATTTTTATATGCCAAAATATCAATCTAATAAGTCATCTAGCTCACAGTTAAGCAAAAGAAACATACAAATCCAAATAACATGTCATACCCCACACAGTTATGTGCTAGTGTGCTTGTGATGGTTTAGGTCAAACTTGTGAATCCTTAAATGTCTAAAAGGCGGTGATCTAGCTTCAAAACTTGATTATTGGCCTATATGTTCAAAGTGTTAAGCTCGCTAATGAAGTCGAATCATAAAGTTTTGTTTAGAAAAAAAAAAGTTTATTGGACAGAATGAACATGCATTTATCTATGAAAATAGCAACAAAACAAAAAAATGTGTGGGACATACTGAGTGTGTGAATGTGTCCCCATACCCCCAAACTTAAATTATACATTGTCCCCAATGTGTGAATAGCATGAAAGGAGCTGACCTGGGATATGGAAAACTGATGGCTGGCATGGCTCGTAGCACGCCCCCAAAATTCAACTGGATGCACTCACGCTATCCTTGACAAAGAAAGAAAAACAAACATAAAAAGGAAAACAAATAATAAACAGAAATGAAAAAGTAAACATAAACAGAAATGAAAACGTAAACATTAACAAGAAGAAAAAAATACGAAAAAGGATATGCTTTGGGGTGCCTCCCATGAGCGCTAAGTTTAATGTCTTCCGCCAGACGGTGTATTCTCTCAACTTTAGTCTTTTGGCAGGGAGCACTTAAAGTTCACTTCATGTGGCTCAAGTGCTCTTGGTGGTGTTGCACATTCATCATGACTAAATCCTTTCAGTGTATTCAAATGTGATTTCTTCTTATCACCCGGTCTTGGATGCATAGGATAGACTTTAGGGAGGTGCATAGCTTCGAAGATGTTATCAGGGACAGTTTCTGATGCAGGCTCAATATCCGATCTTTTGAAGCTATGGGTGAGGGCGGCCTCCAATGGATCAGTGTGATGGACCTAAAAAACTTGCTTGACAGCACTTTGCATTATACATTCATTAAAACATTCATCATCATTATCATCTTGAGGTAATTTCATTACATCAAATATCTTAAATTCTATTGTCTCTCCATTTACCGTCATACTTACAATACCCTTTTCATATTAATTATTGTATCAACAGTTCTCATAAAGGGTCTTCCTAAGATAATGGGCAGAGGTAATGGCATAGGGCATTCTTCCATATCTAATACAATGAAATCAGCAGGTAAAATAAACTCACCTACCTTGACCAGGACATCTTCAAGTATACCTCTAGGTCTTTTGATGCTTCTATCTGCCAATTACAAAGTGATGGAGGTTGGTTGAAGCTCCCCCAAACCTAGTTTTTCAACTACTATGTATGGTAGCAAATTGACACTTGCTCCTAAATCTAGTAATGCTCACTCAAACAACTGATCTCCTATCCTATAGGGAATAGTAAAACTACCCGGATCTTTTAGTTTTGGTGGTAGTTTTCTTAACAATATCGCACTTACCTCTTCAGTTAGAGCCACTGTTTCATGTTCTTGAAACTTTCTTTTATTAGTGCAACAATCTTTTAAAAATTTAGCATGAGCAGGAATTTGTTTAATTGCATCTAATAAGGGAATGTTAATTTCTACTTTTCTCAAAGTTTCAAAAATATCAAGCAATTTATCTTTCTTTGGCGTTACTAACCTTTGAGGGAAATGTGGTGCATTCCACTTCTCTACTTCACTTACTTTGGATATGGATGGCTTAGCTTGAGATGCTTGAGCTGGCTCATTAACTCCTATGATTTTACCATTTCGGAGAGTTGTAACGACTTTCAACTGCTGATGTCCTCTTGGTTTTGGTAGTGTTTGTGCAGAAAGTTCACCTTGCTTTATTTCACTTAGCTCCTTAGCTAATTGCCCCATTTGTTCTTCTAGCCTTTGAGTGGTTTGTTTTTGGTGATCTAATGAAGTCATTAATGTTGTCATTAGTTGCTGTTGTTGAGTGGCTAATTGCTTTACAAGACTTTCTAGACCATCCTTCTTGGGTTCTGGAACTGGTTGGGCTGCTTTATGGAAGTTCCTTTGTTGCCCTTGAAGGTTCAAGGTGTTTTGATTGTTGCTCCATGAGAGGTTGGGGTGGTCTTGCCATCCAGGGTTGTATGTATTTTCATATGCACTATTCGGTCCCACATAGTTTGCTTGCTCGGGATCTATAGATGAATACAAATGGCAGGTCTCAGTAGTGTGATCAAATTGAAAACATAAAGCACATACCTAGCTTTGTGTAGCTTGTGGTCGAGGAGAGATGTTTTGAGTAGACATGGCTTTTACAATCATATCTAGCCTCATATCTAGCTTCCTCTCCAAAGTAGCTATTTGGGCAGAGGGTCCACCATTCAGAGTAACCTCATATATACCTTTGCTCTTGACTCCTTGCCTACCTCTAGAGGAGAATTGTTGGGTATACTCACTCAATGCCTCAAACAACTCTATGGCTTTTTCACTGCTCTTCCCCATCAGCACACCTCCACAACCAGAATCAGTAATACCTTTATTCATGTCATTTAAACCTTCATAAACGGCTAGTACCAGCTCATCTTGAGGTAGGTTATGGTGTGGGCATTTGAGTAGTAGCTCGTTGAAGTGTCCCCATGCCTCAAAGAACAGATCTCCATCCCTTTGTTGGAAGGATTGGATCTCCTTCCTCATTTGCCTCGTCTTTTGGGTTGGGAAGAACTTCCTTAGGAATTTTCCAGCCAACTCCTCCCAAGTGTCGATTGAAATTTTAGGCAAAGAATTGTACCATAGCTTAGCATTATCTTTTAAGGAAAAGGGAAATAGAATTAACCTTATTTCTTCTTGGTCTAGGCCCTGGATGTGCTGGAATTTGCAGAGATCAAAGAATTCTCGAAGGTGCAAGTATGGATCCTCTGCCAGTGTACCCCTAAAGTAAGTCAACACATTGAGTATCTGCGGGGATATGTAATAGTTTCCCTCTGCTTCAGGTTGATATGCAATGCATGCAGGATGGTTGAGGTTCTGTGGGATGAAAGATTGCTTCATCGGTCTTCTTGCAAGTGGTTGCTGGATTTCTAGCTGTTCTGCCATTGGTGCTTATTCCGTGAATTCCTCTGCTTCCTCCTCAAAGTTGTCTCTAAGATTTTGTCGGATGGTCTGCTCAGGTTCGAGATCAAGTGGAAAGACAGTTGGATGTCGGGATCGAAGTCCGTGTATGAATCAGGTAAAACAACTTCAGTGCAGCAATTCAACTCAGCTGATCGGGTAACTCTCTGTCCTATTTGCGCTCGATCGCACAGAAGGTTACGATCGATCGCAAGTATTACAGAACCACTTATTAGGGTTTGATGTACCTGAAACATAAGAGAAATCGATTAGGGTTTGATGAAAAGTAAAAATAAAGATGGTAAATAAAATAATAAAAATGATTAAACTAAATGAAAGTAATCCTAAAATGAAATTTAGCGCAATCCCCGGCAACGGCGCCAAAAACTTGTTGAGCGATTATTTACCTAAATAAATAAGCAAATAACCGAACTCGTTTTACTTGCAAGTGCACAAGGTCAACAGTGTAGTATAGTGTGCGAAAGCAAGGTCATCTCCACAGGGAATGGTAAAGTTCGGTTTTAGAATTAGTTTCTTTAAAGTAAAAAGAAATAAATAACTGTTGAATGTGAGTGATAATAATAAAGACATAGGGCTTTGATATCCACCACTAGTCATACTTTCCCAATTGTATAATGTATCAGTGCACTAGCCTTATCATGTATACCTACTGGTTGCCAACCTAAGGGCATGGTATCTACTCCTTAAGCTATGGATCTCCCTAAGCAACGAGTTAGGCATGGTATCTACTCTAACTCTTTTCTTCCTTAAGGGATTCAGCATGGTATCTGCTTGAGTTGTTCCTTAAGAAAGCATAAGTACTATAGAAATCGACAACCACATGAGACCTAGGGCATGGTATCTACTCCCAGTTTCCTATGTTGATTAACCCGGGTATCCGGATAAGATATCCCTCGTTACTAATGTTAGACCCAGGACTCAGTCATTCAAATTGATCTAACTAACAGGTCCATGCCACATGCATACGCTGGCCATACACATACATATGAGGAATTTAAATAAGCACAGGCATTAATCAAGTTAAGCAACATAATAAAGGCTATTGGCAAAGATTTATCAATGAATAAATATATGAGAAAGCATAACTAGGGCTTTAATCGAGCCCTATAAGAAAGTTAGTTACACATGCTGTCTAAAATAAACATCATATATAAACTAAGCATGAAATATAAAACCCGAAGAACACTAAGGAGACGGGTTGTCAATCCTCTCCAAAGCTTAAAACTCCGAGATTAAGCAAAAGATAAAAGTGATCTCTAAGAGGTCGTTTGTGTGTGCTTTACAGGTGCATTTATAGGTCTTGGAAGAAAAGAAGCAGTTTTAGCACTTAAAGGAAGAAGCCTGGAAATCCTGGAGCAGTCTCTGGTCAAGCTGCGATCGATCACACCATGCAATGCGATCGAGCGCACATTGCAATCGTGTTGTAGTTTCGGACAGAATGAACATGCATTTATCTATGAAAATAGCAACAAAACAGAAAAATGTGTGGGATATAGTGAGTGTGTGAATGTGTCCCCATACCCCCAAACTTAAATTGCACATTGTCCCCAATGTGTGAATAGCATGGAAGGAGCTGACTTGGGAGATGGAAAACTAATGGCTGGCATTGCTCGTAGCACGCCCCCAAACTTTAACTGGATGCACTCACGCTGTCCTTGACAAAGAAAGAAAAACAAACATAAAAGGGAAAACAAATAATAAACATAAATGAAAAAGTAAACATAAACATTAACAAGAAGAAAAAAATACGAAAAAGGATATGCTGTGGGGTGCCTCCCATGAGCGCTAAGTTTAACGTATTCCGCCAGACGGGGTATTCTCCCAACTTTAGTCTTTTGGCAGGGAGTACTTAAAGTTCACTTCATGTGGCTCAAGTGCTCTTGGTGGTGTTGCACATTCATCATGACTAAATCCTTTCAGTGTATTCAAATGTGATTTCTTCTTATCACCCGGTCTTGGATGCATAGGATAGACTTTAGGGAGGTGCATAGCTTCGAAGATGTTATTAGGGATAGTTTCTGATGCAGGCTCAATATCCAATCTTTTGAAGCTATGGGTGAGGGCGGCCTCCAATGGATCAGTGTGATGGATCTTTACAGGTGTATTTATAGGGCTTTAGTAGTCCTAGAAGGTGCAGGAAACCCTAGACTTCCTAAACCGTAAAAACTCTCTTATTTCCAAAATAGGGTTCTGCAGTTTACTGTTCACACCCGTATATGTCCGCTCGATCGCACACGTTTTGCACTCGATCGCAGTGTGCGCTCGATCTTTCTTGTGTGCGCATGATCGCAATGTGCACTCGATCGCATTGCATAGTGTGATCGATCGCAACTTGACCAGAGACTGCTCCAGGATTTCCAGGCTTCTTCCTTTAAGTGTCAAAACTGCTTCTTTTCTTCCAAGACCTCTAAAACACATGTGAAACATACAAATGAAGTAAAATGAACTAAATTAACATAACTAAGGACCTAATAAATGTAAATAAGGGGGCTTAAATATGAATATTTAAGCACCTATCAAGGTGATCTTCCAAACACCCAAGTCTAGAATGATTTGTAAAGAAAAGAAACAGCAAACAAAAGCAAGAAAGAACACAAGCAATTTGTTATCGAGGTTCGGTAATGTGCCTACATCCCAGTGAGCTCCTCCGAGCTCTCTGCACTATCTTATCAATGGAGTTCTTTATAATCAGCAACTTGAATCACCCAAGAAGTTATTCTTTGATTCTTTGAGTCTTGCTCTGACACCTTCTGTTCTTGCTCCGATACCCACTCACCCAAGCTCTGATACCACTGTTGGGAAACCACCCTCAATGATCCCAGGAGGTGATCTTCCAAACACCCAAGTCTAGAATGACTTTTAAAGAAAAGAAACAGCAAACAAAAGTAAAAAAGAACACAAGCAATTTGTTATCGAGGTTCGACAATGTGCCTACGTCCCTGTGAGCTCCTCCGAGCTCTCTGCACTATCTTATCAATGGAGTTCTTTACAATCAGCAACACCTCTTCAAGAAAAAGAAGTAAAAGAAAGTGATAAGAACTAACCCTGGAATTTATCTCCTTTCTATTCTACTCTCTCTTTCTAAATAACCAACCTTTACAATGAGTCTCTCTTGTTTTGCGTCTTTGCACTCTTACAATTGATCTCACTTTCAATCACAAGTTATGTCTCTTTGAAGCTAGGTGACCCTTTATATAGTGCACCAACTTCTTGACCACTCTTGAGAGTCAATCTCCACCCATAGATCTTGAGGACCAATCAACCATAGCCCTTCATCAATCCTAAGTGATCATGTGCATTTTGAACATGCCTCATGCACCTTTCAAATGGCTGAACCAATGTGCATCAGTGTGCCTTCAAGCCAGGGGGAGGTTGAGCCATGGCGCACACCTCCTCCAGGTCTTCTCCTTTGCTGGGTGCCGCACCTTGAAAAAGTTGAGCCGTGGCACACACTAGTGTGCACACATTCTGGAGTTGCTGCAAGGTGAGGCGCACACACCTCAAGCCGCGGTGCTAAGACCTGATGCTGAACCATCTTCAAGCCTTGTTTAAACCTTAGAAAAATACCAACAGAAATAGATGAGTTTGGATTTTAGAGTGTAATAGCATGATATGTTATTTATGTGTAGGTGTCTTTTTTCAAATTTTTTACCAAGTGGGAAATTGTTGTGCAAATACGTCAATAAAAAAAGAATACGATAAGGCAATTGAAAGAATCAAAGAAGATGAGAACTGATAAATGTTGTCCTATATATGTGAAGGCCTTCAATTATTCAAGATAAAAGGAAAACCATGACGAGAAAATCGAAAAATGACTAAAAACTTTTCCCCACCTCCCACTGCCTAACCCCATTAACCGGTATGCTCTCACCCCTCCCTTACGATGGCACTCCTCACCTTACAACCCCATATTCTCGGCTCCACCACAAATACCAAGCTTGTGACGTCACCTACTCCTACAATGCCTACCCCTATTTTTCCTAACCTTCCCTTGTTTTTTGCTCCTAGTATCACACATCTAGTAAAGCTTGATAACTCCAATTACATCCTTTGGCGCTCTCAATTTCTACATGTTCTCATCAACTATGACCTCTTTAGTTATGTTGATGGTTCTTTTTCCTGCCTCTCTCATATTTCTCTCAACAATGATGGTCATACAATTCTCAATCTGGCGTATTCCACCTAGATTTGGACTAACCAGTGCCTTCACTCCTAGAATAACATTACTCTTACCTCTGACATTTTGTAAGATGTCCATGATCTCTACACTTCCCGGGATGTCTAGATTGTATTTGAGCAGTGATACCTTGATTGGTCCAATGCCAATGAGTTTTACCTGTAATTGAAGCTTCATGGTTATGCCCAAAACCTAATACGGTTATTGTATTACAGCTTTGGGGTGTCGATTCCATAGGGAAACAAGTTAATTACAAAAGAAGGTATGAATCTCAACACAAACGATAAAAGCTAAAGTGACAAAATTTGATTTGTTGATTGTATGAAAATTGTGTAAATAATTGATGGATAGTATAATAAAGAAACAACAAGGTTCTGGAAATCCTCCCTAGGTTCGTTGCCCTAATCCTAACTTGATTCAGCTGTTTTTATCTCGATTGTAAGTTTCACATCCCAAACAGGCAATCGGCAAATATTCAATTAAAGCACATGTATAAACCCTAATGTAATTGATATGAATTATTCTTTACTTTCAAGCACACATGACCTAACTTATAAATTATCAAAAGACGACGATATATCTAAATGACAATACCGCAGCAATGGACAAATCAATAAAAGAGATCTACCGGACTCAATCACACCCAAACAAATACACATAAGAAGAGCATGACTAGACTTATATGGAAAAGAAGCATGCAATCACCGGACTAATAAAAATCTACTAATTAAATTAAAGAATAAAACATAATAATGTTTAATGAAAATAATATCCAACTACAACTGAATCAAATAAAGGAAAATAAGAACAACTACACCTAGGTATTCATCCCTTCGCCTTGCTTGGAGATTAGCTGGCCATGGAGCTCATGCTTCCTTGAGTTGCCTTCGGCCTCTTAACGATCATCACCTGCTTGGTAGCGAAAGCTTCGGAAATTCCTCAGCTTGCCCTTCAAAAACATACTTCGAATTCCTCCTAAGGGCCTTCTGGATTGCTCCTAAAGGCCCTCTGGATTCACTCTGATGATTTCAGATAAGCTCCGATTGTCCTCAAAGCTAAAGTGGAGTGGGTCTTATATAGGCAAATACCACGAGTGCAATGTGTTTTCAATCTGATGTGGGATGTGGGATATAGAAATTTGTTTCTAACTGATGTGGGATGTGGGATTTAAGCCTTCACATGCCCTTCACACTGAAATCCCGCACAGCTTGACCTTTGTCTACTAAAACTGCCATAACTTTCTCTAGAAAAATCATTTTTACGAACCATAAAATTCTCCAGAAAACAGACTTCTGGATATTTCTAAGTATATATGGCTCATATCCTGGTTCTTCTTGTATCAATATAGTTTAATTTGCAAAGATGATTGATCTGTACGGACAATTCTGACAATTTAGTGAAACACCTTTCCAGTGCGGGCAGCAGCTGTTGCTCTTTTAAGCCCTCCATCTTGTCCTTCCAGAAGCATTCCTTCACTCCAGTATGCCTCAAATCTTTGTGCTTCAAGCAATGATAACTTTTCCTCCTCTTTTGTGCTTAAAGTACCTGAAAATGCACCGAAATAGATCAATGATCCAAGAATGATGCTTTAGAGTTGTTAACGTATAAAAGTGCAATTAAAACCTAGATCAACCCTAAAATGCTAACAATTAAGTACTGTTAAAGTGCATTTTATGACTCTCATCACAACCCCCCAACTAGCTTATTGCTAGTCCCTAGCAATTTAAATCAAAACAAAGTAAAACAATGCTAGTGTTAAACCAAGAGTAATTCACTTTTGTCTCAAAAATTGCACATAACACATGGCACATAGAATCATTAAATATCACTCAAGTCCAAAAATAATCCAAACATCAATCTTAAAATCGTTATTGACTCTTAACATCCATCTTACCATAATCCATTAATCCGAACATCCGGATGATTTTATGCATAACATTCATGAATACAAGTCTTGGCCTCTAAAACATGATAAATTGTGTGACATCAATCACAAAAACAAGCTTTGTATGCTTACATTTCAAACCACTATCCACTATTGTAGAAAACTCACACTACATTGGATCAAAAGGTCTTTAACCTTGTAACATTAGGCTAAGGTAAAGGCTAAGGAAGAATGGGAAGGATTCACAAGCAAAAGAACTCAATCTCTTAGCTTTAAACACAATCACTTTAAACAGTTGATAACCTTTACTTCAACACCCAACTCTGTCAACCATTTTTCGAGCATTTCTTTCAACAAATCACTATTTTTTTCTTTTCTTTTTCTTTCTTTCTTCTTTCTTTGCCATAATTCATTTTTTTTTATTTTGGCACATAACCATTCACCTTATTTTTCATCGTTTTTTTTCCTTTTGTTTTCCACAACCCCCAACTTATCTCCTTTAATGTACTTGGGTTGTGGTAGTGATATTTTTTTTCATATTTCCACCCTTACTCCTTTTAAGTACTTCTCACAACATGTGTATAACTAAGTTCTTTTAAAAGAAAGATAAGGATAAAATATTTTTAGGCTCATAAAGGTAAGTAAATAGTTTATCAAAAGAAACAAGGCTCAATTTTTCTTTTCAAGAAAAATGCTCAAATAGGTGACTAGTGATAAATATAGCAATGGTAGGTTTGAAAGGCTCAAACGGTTCAAAAATTGCCTATATCATATCCTAAGTAGTGTGCATTCTAGGAATTCGCCTCAAGTGGTTATCAAGTAAGTTCTAGAGCTTGTCGAGACTGCAAAAATATTCACAAAATAATCACACATAAAACTTTTCTAAATGTTTAAGACTAATCATACTATTTTACCACAAACTAGAGTCTCAAACCAATGAAGATTGATGCTTAAATTAATTTCAAACTGAAGCAAGAATTAACTTCTTCTACATACTATCTGCTATCTCAATTAAGTTTATATCATTAACATGTAAATTGACTCTAAGGCTAACACCAAACATGCTAAAAACAAACAAAAATGACACCAAGCAGTTCAATGATATGCAATAAGAAATGTATATCTTCCACCCCCAACTTAAGATAAGCATTGTCCTCAATGAAAAAAAACAAAAGTTCAGGAGACTCCCTTTTTAACCAACGGTGCGTGGAGTTAAAAGTTGTGCACGATCATTTGAACTGATTCGTTTATTTGTCCCTGAAAAATAAATACTAAAGTAAAACTGGAAAACAACAAAATAATAATAATAAACAAGAAAAAGAAATATGAAAAACTGTAAAAGTAAAAAGATATGTTGTGGGTTGCCTCCCATAAGCGCTAAGTTTTACGTTTTCAGCCAAACACTTTTATTCCCTGCTCGAAAAACATGAGTTGGATGCACCAGCCACTGCTTTATTGCTAAATTTGGTGCTTGTATGTTTTTAAGAGGCCTCAAGGATGTCATCAGTAACACTCGCAGATTCTGGCTCGATGTATGCTCTTATGAAGCCATGGGTGAGGGCGGACTCCAATGGATTAAGGTGATGAACCTTTTCCATGAATGAGTCAATCATGTAGACTTGGTGGTTCTCGTCCACATCCTCTAATTTTTTCATTGTCGGGATGTGTAACGACTTACCACTAAGTGTCTCAATGGCATTCACCTCCTTCACATTCTGTTGCACCAGGTGCTGACCGTGAGATGTAGACTGAGCTTGAGAAGAGAACTTACCTCGCTCAGTCACACTCAAGTAACTCATTAACTTGGACACTTGGCTCTTTATCTCTTTATGTTCTTCAACAACCTGAACAATTAAAGATTCAAGCCTTTGATTTGTCTTCCCCTATGCCTCAATAAAAGCATGCAAAGTGTTTTCTAAAGGACTCCTAGAAGATACAGGTGCATGATATGGTTCATGATAAGGTGTAGGGGGTTGTGCAAGTTGCTAGCTTTCAGACTTCCAGCTGAAATTGGGGTGATTTCGCCATCCCGGATTATAGGTATTAGAGAAAGGTGTAGAAGGCTTCGTGTACATGCCTAAGGCATTACATTGTTCCTTATAAGACATGTTAACGATAAAAGTTAAAGTGACAAAATTTGATTTGTTAATTGTATGGAAATTGTGTAAATAATTGATGGATAGTATAATAAAGAAACAACAAGGTTCCAGAAATCCTCCCTAGGTTCGTTGCCCTAATCCTAACTTGATTCAGTTGTTTTTATCTCGATTGCAAGTTTCACATCCCAAACAGGTAGTCGGCAAATATTCAATTAAAGCACATGTATAAACCCCAATATAATTGATATGAATTATTCTTTACTTTCAAGCACACATGACCTAACTTATAAATTATCAAAAGGCAACGATATATCTAAATGACAATACCGCAGCAATAGACAAATCTATAAAAGAGATCTACTGGACTCAATCACACCCAAACAAATGCACATAAGAAGAGCATGACTAGACTTATATGGAAAAGAAGCATGCAATCACCAGACTAATAAAAATCTACTAATTAAATTAAAGAATAAAACATAACAATTTTTGATGAAAATAATATTCAACTACAACTGAATCAAATAAAGGAAAATAAGAACAACTACACCTAGGGATTCATCCCTTCGCCTTGCTTGGAGATTAGCTGGCCATGGAGCTCATGCTTCCTTGAGTTGGCTCTGGCCTCTCAACGATCATCACCTCCTTGGTAACGAAAGCTTCGGCGATTCCTCAGCTTGCCTTCCAAAAGTATACTTTGAATTCCTCCTAAGGGCCCTCTGGATTGCTCCTAAAAGCCCTCTAGATTCACTCTGATGATTTCAGATGAGCTCCGATTATCCTCAAAGCTGAAGTGGAGTGGGTCTTATATAGGCAAATACCACGAGTGCAATGTGTTTCCAATCCGATGTGGGATGTGGGATATAGAAATGTGTTTCTAACTGATGTGGGATGTGGGATTTAAGCCTTCACATGCCCTTCACGCTGAAATCCCGCACAGCCCGCACAGCTTGACCTTTGTCTACTAAAACTGCCATAACTTTCTCTAGAAAATCATTTTTATGAACCGTTAAATTCTCAGAAAATAGACTTCCGGATCTTTCTAAGCATATGTGGCTCATCTCCTGGTTCTTCTTGTATCAATACAGTTTAATTTGCAAAGATGATTGATCTGTATGGGCAATTCTGGCAATTTAGTGAAATACCTTTCCAGTGCGGGCAGTAGCTGTTGCTCTTTTAAGCCCTCCATCTTGTCCTTCCGAAAGCATTCCTTCACTCCAGTATGCCTCGAGTCTTTATGCTTCAAGCAATGATAACTTTTCCTCATCTTTTAAGCTTAAAGTACTTGAAAATGCACCGAAATAGATTAATGATCCAAGAATGATACTTTAGAGTTGTTAACGTATAAAAGTGCAATTAAAACCTAGATCAACCCTAAAATGCTAACAATTAAGTACTGTTAAAGTGCATTTTATGACTCTCATCACTTCACAAACACACCAAAGATGGCAAATCATGGAATAGTATCTTTGGGATCTCAAGGTCATTGTTGATGCTCTTGCTGTAATCAAATCCCCACTCTACACAAAATACCTCATCTCCTATACCTTCATAAGTCTACTTATAGAGTATGAAAGCTTCATCACCACAGTGACCAATACCAATATCACTTTTACCTTTGATAGTCTGTGTACAAAGCTGCTACTTTAAGAACAATGGCTGAAACATCTTCGTGTCAGTTCTCAATCATTTGATCCTCCTACAGCCCTTGCTGCTACCACCACATCTGGTTCTTCTTGTGTTCGTGGTAGGAGTTACTCAGGGTATAGGATTTGTGGCAGGGGTCGTGGACGGCATGCTGGTCGTGGATGTTATGCTGGCCATGGTGACTCTTCTCAACATGATTCAGGTATTGATCAATCCTCTTACTCTTCTCTAATATTTAATTGATTTGTTGGTGGTTCCTCTTATAACCATGAAGGTCTTTGGGGATTGCCGCATGGTTCTTCCTCCATTTAGTGTCAAATTTGTCACACTACTGGTCACCTCGCCCTAAATTGCCCTCATCGATTTAATCATGATGTGGTCTCTCATGATTTTCCCAAATCCTTTGCTACTATGTCGCTTAGTGAGTCCAATACTACCCAATGGTACCCTAATACTGTTGCTTCTGCTCACATGACTCCTCAATTAGGTATACTTACTAATCTTGCACCTTATTTGAGCAAAACTAAGATTTTAGTTGGCAATGGACAATTTTTTGATATTAACAATGTTGGTTCTACCTTTTTACATACTTTCACCAAACCTTTTCATGTTAATAATCTTTTGCATGTCCCACAACTATCACACAACTTACTTTCTATTAAACGCTTGTGTTCCGATAACAACTGCTCTACTAATTTTGATGATTCTCATGTTGTTATTAAGGACAAAAGTACGGGAAAAACTCTTCTCAAATTCTCTAATGATGATGATCTCTATCATCTTCCTATAGATTGGGTCACTACCACCCCCTGGCGCTGGTCTCTTGTCGAGTCTCTAGTGATATTTAGCATCGTAAGTTAGGTCATTTAGCACCTTGTCTGTTATTTCTTTTGCAAAATAAAAAGGATATTTTTTCTGTCTTCTAAATATTTTGGTTTCTGTTTAGAATGTCAGTTAGGAAAGGCGAAACATTTAACTTTTTTATTTTGTTGAGCATTGTACTGCACAACTTTTAGCTTTAATACATTATGATGTTTGACAATCTCCAATTTTCTCTAATTTAAGCTACCGCCATTATGTTATTTTTGTGGTTGATTTTTCACGATATTCTTGAATTTGTCCTGTACGTAAAAAATCTAAAAATTTTCGACACTTGTGATTTTAAAGCCTTTGTTGAAAATTAGTTTTCCATTAAAATAAAAAAAATTCAAAGCGATAGTGGTAAAGAATTTGATCAAACATCTTTCAAACAATTTCTTGTCCAACATGGCATTGTGTTTCACATGTCTTGCCCTGACACACGTAAACAAAATGGAGTAGTTGAGTGTAAGCATAAAAACATTAGTAAAATGGCACGCACCTTCTTATTCACTCCTCTCTTCATGAGTCTTTTTGGGTCGATACCACATATACTACTTTCTACATCATCAATCATCTCCTTACTCATGTGTTGAACAATCGAGCTCTGTATACAAAATTGTTTTCTAAGCCTCTTGATTACTCCACTTTTTGTGTCTTTGAATGTGCATTTTATCCTTAGCGAGTAGTTAATACTCTTCACAAGTTAGCCCCTCATTCCAAACAATGTGTTTTTCTAGGCTATGCTCAAAATTAAAATAGGTTATCAGTGTCTTAATTCTTCAACTAGACGAGTCTACACTAGTCGCCATGTTATCTTTCATGAACTGTCTTTTCTCTATCCTGCCCTATCCCTAACCTCCACCCTAGTTGCCTCCTCTGACTCCTCTCCTCTAGTTCTTACCACATCTAAACCTTTGCATCAACCTTTTGCCACTTATATCTCCTCTTCAGTTGCTCCCACCAACACTATCACCACTCTCACTTTCACTCCTCAAGCTTCGGCTCTTCTCCCTGTGGCGCCTCCGCCCTCTTCATCTTGGACCTCCTCTCCACCATCGCCGACTTCTCCCTCTTTCACACCTCTTATGAGTGATAACTCAATACCTCCCTCTGCTCCTTCAAGTTCCATAGTCATTCCCTCAACTAATATTATAGCTTCCTCTCCCTCTTCCCTTCCCCCATCATCCACCACAGTCTCTCGCCATTCCATGTCACTCATTCTAAATTTGGTATTCATAATCCCAAACATTTACTCTCTCTTTCCCCTACCACCTTGACCTCTGAACCAACTTTTTTTTCTCAAACAAATCAAGATCTTGATTGATGAATTTAATGCTCTCATCACTAACCACATTTGGGATATGGTTCCCTATGATCCAATGAAAAAATTAGTTAGGTGTAAATAGATTTACAAGATTAAATATCGGGCTAATGGATTTATGGAGCGCTACAAAAAGAGATTGGTTACTAAGGGAATTCACCAACAATCAGGTATTGACTATCATGAAACCTTGAGTCCATTTGTTAAACCTACTGATATGATCCACACCAAGAAGAACTTGATGGATCAAGAAGACGTCCAAGATCGTCTAGAAGCAGATTTATGTGAGACCGCGACCCGTTGCTTATATTGAAGCAAGAACCTTGGTATAATGAAGACTAAGACCATGACTCGTTGCTTATATTGAAGCAAGAACCTTGGTATAATGAAGACACCACAATCAATTATGGAAGGATTGATTGATAAGTCGAAGATGAACGTCACGAAAACTCTGATAAGTTCAGAAGTTCTAAAAGAACCAAAGAGAATTTTCTCTCCAAAAGTATGAATCAAATCTGAATGGTCTTATTTCAAAAAGTCAATGGCTATTTAAATACATGAGAATTCATAACCAATTAGAAAAAGGAAAACTAAGAAATAAGAAACAAACCTAAATAGAATTCCGGTAGGAATAGGAAACTATAAAATAGGAAATAAACCTAAATAGAATTCTGGTAACCTAAAATCCAAATAAGGAAAGTACCTAACTTGGCATGTGTTGTGAGTTTTAATTTACTCGCAAGCGCACGAGTCGTTTGCAATATAGTGTTGTGCAAGTGCGAGGTCGAATCCACAGGGAATTGCGTTGTGAAAATATATTTTTAATCTAAACTAACTTTATCTTAACCTAGTTCCGAATTGTGAATGATATTGCAAAAGAAATATAAACTAAGCTAAGTTGATTTAAAAACTAATAATTAAAACACTAAGGTTTCCGAATCCACCCTACCAAAGTTAAGCATATATGCTCTAAAAATATAGCCTATCAAAACATTCCATGAATCCAACTATAAGACAAAAAACAAAGAATATCCCAATTAAACCAAAAGCGTCCAATGTATCCGCTCTTAACAAATCACAAAGGAAATCCAATTTAATCGAAAAGCATTCAATGTATCCATCAGATGAAACACAAGGAATATCCAACAGACAATTTAAACTCAATCAATTATAAGATTAACTCAAATAATTGACAGAACATTTATACTAAAAATTGTCAGATTTGTACAAGCAAATCTGAACTACTACGCCAAACAACGGCGGGGCTTCATCTTCAACCTTAGCTGAAAAGTCTAGCCACTCATAACTATAAAACTATAATAAAAAGTGCTAAACATTTAAACTAAAACAACTTAATATAAAGAAATAAATAAACAACTTTACATGGGAGAAATTCCACTCATTGACGGGCGGCACTTCCCCTAGTGGTAGCAATGCCTTCGGGATCCACCAAAATGTTGGCGGACATCCACCAGTAAACACCAAAGTGGTTCAGGAATTGTACACTGAATGATGAAGCCAGATGGTGTTTATATAGGGGAAGACCCGGAGCAATATGGGTTACAGATTCGATGTGGGATACTGCCCGTGTGCGCTCGATCGCAGGTACGATCGATCGTATGTCTTGTGCGCACGATCTCATGTGCGCTCGATCGCATGTCTGCTACGATCGATCGCAGATGCACTGAACTTTAAATATTTCGATGTGGGATGTTGACCATGCGCTCGTTCGTAGGCAGGTGCGCTCGAGTGCAGGTGCGCTCGATCGCATATCTCGTGCGATCGATCGCAATGTCTCCAGAAACTTCACATCTCCTGAAATGCTTTATTTTCTCCAAAAACCTGTAAAAATACACAAAACACAAGAAAGACGTAAAATAAAGTGAAATACTACTAACTAAAAGCATAACAAATATAAGTTAAGGGTCTAAAATATGCAATATTTAAGACTCATCAAATACCCCCAAACTTATATTTTGCTAGTCCCTTAGCAAAACAAAATAAAAGACTAAACGAAAAACAAAGAACATAAAGATAAGTTCATCACTCATGGTATCCAAAAATTTAAGGAACACACATCACCATGATATTCATTCATGAGCAAACTTAAAAAGATAAACCCATCTTCGCAATGAATAGAAATGTTAAAATCTGATTACTTACAAAAGGCAGGTTAAGGCATCACAAGTCTGACACTGTGTAAAGTGAATTAGCATATAGAAATGAAGCTTCCAAGTGACTCCAATGTGTAAGGTCTCCATGTCTCAAGATTCACCGAATTTCCCATCAAAATGAACGAAAAAGGCATAGTATTTATTTATTTATTTTTTTAATAAGGCACGGCTATATTTAGTTCCCTTAAGCTTTCTAATTGACCCATGTAACGAGTGTTGAGTCAATGACTCCCAAACTAGGTGGTTTTAGGGCATTAGGTGTAAAGACACCCCTAAGGACTTACTAACTCGAGTCAAAAAGGCTACAAAATTAAACCAACCTTAATATTACCAAGCAAAATTCCACCTTTTGACGTGAACACTCACTGCTTACTAAGGCAAGAGGTCCAGTTACTCAGCGAAAAGTTTATTGATAATTTTTTTTTTAATATTTTCCTATGCCCAAGAGTTCATCCAACAAGTCATCCAGTTTCAGTTAAGTTAAGGAAAAATACACATTAAAATCACATGTCATACCTCACATAATTTGTGCTAATGTGCTCGTGTTAGATTAGATCAAACATGTGAATTCTCAAATGCCTAAGGTAAGTAACTAAATTTTAAAATTTATCACCAGATCATGTGTTCAAAATGTTAAGCTCACCAATGACATCACATCACAGAAAATGTTTAGATCAACCAAAATTTCACGATAACATGAGCATGCATTTATCTCTACGACGAAAAGACAACAAATTAGGACAAAGTGTGTGATGTGTCTCCCATACCCCCAAACTTAAATTACCCATTGACCCCAATGTGTGACTAATATGGAACGAGCTGACCTGAGATATGGAGAACTAGCTGGACTAGTATGGCTCATAGCATACCCCCAAACTTGAACTGAAGTACGCATTGTCCCTGAAAAATAAAAACTGAAAAACAAAAATTGCTGGAAACAAACATTAATCATAAAAATGTGAAATAATAAATAAACAAAAAAAGATAAGCTGTGGGGTGCCTCCCATGAGCGCTAAGTTTAACGTCTTCAGCCAGACCCAACATTAGTAAACAGGCCCAACTAAGCTCCCCACCATCTGATCAATAAATGGGAATGGAAAATGATCAGGCCTAGTGGCAGCATTCAATTTACGGTAGTCTAGACACTTTCTCCATCTTGACTGCACTCGAGTTGGAACCAACTCGTTGTCTTTATTTACTACCGTAAATTCAGCACGTTTGGGCACGACTGGAATCTGGCTCACGCACTTGCTATCAGAGATGGGATAAATGATCCCTGCCTCTAACAGCTTAATATCTTCCGCCCTCACAACCTCTTGCAAAGCAGGGTTGAGCCTTCTTTGTGGCTCCCTCGATGGCTTGGCATTCTCCTCCAACTGTATCATGTGTATCACCAACGAGGGGTTGATTCCATTGACATCCTCAATAGTCCAGCCTGTAGCTTCCTTATGCTCTCTTAAGACATCAAATAATTTCTCCTCTAGAGCATCACCCAAATCGGAAGGTATAATCACAGGCAAACTATAGGCTGAACCTAGGAACTTATACTTAATATTATCTGGTAAAGGCTTAAGTTCCTTCTTAGGGGTTTCAGGTGTGGCGGTCTCCTCATTCTCATTGCTTTCTCGAGGATCAGACTCCAAAATGACATTTACTTCATCGAGTAACTTATCTAAGTCCAAGTCCTCTCCAAAGTGAGCAAAGCATGCCTCCAAGGGATCCTCAATACTGGATTCATCCATAGTCTCCTCTGTCCTACTACTCTCCCGAGGAGCAGACTCCATGATAGTATTTGCTTGCTCAAGTAACTTATCTAAATCCAAATCCTCTTCAAACTGAGCAAAGCATGCCTCTATAATGTCCTCAGACTTCCCTTCTTTCTTGGGCACTTGTAGTCTCTCAGGGTAAGGCGCTTTAGGTAAAAACGACCTAGAGAGATCCTTAATAATACGAGTGGCTGTAGATGGCTCAGCATCTCTCTTCTCATTGTTGCCACTCTCTTGCCCTTGGTGCATAGCAGGGTTCTCTTCCACTTGATTGTCCACTTGTCTCCCAGACAAGTATGGGACAGTTGATTGCACTTGTTCCTGCCAATGCATTGGAGTTGAAGAATTTCCCACCGCAAACTGTTCCTTTGGGTTAGGCTCAGATTGACTGGGGAACTCTCCTTCCTCTCATTCACCCACGTAACTTGTGATTTGACCAATTTGACTCTCTAGTGTGGCAATCACTTGGGTGTTTTCTATTGTTGCACTCATCATTTCACTCATAGATTGGCTAGTCGTTTTCATGAAATCATTGAGAGCGTCCTCCAATGACTGTGAAACCGACGTTGGCGCTTGAATGGGAGCTTGGTAAGCGGGTGATGGTGCTGGATAAGCTGAGTGACCATAATTTGGAATTGGTGGAGGAAATTCGGGAGTGTATTGATTGTGAGCATGGTAAGGGGCTCCTCCCTGATTCATTGGTTGGTTCTGCTCCCATGAAAAATTAGAGTGGTCCCACCACCCTGGATTGTATGTTTCGGAGCAAGATCCATTTGATTGCCAACAACAGTCATTGAAAGCATTCATTTGTTCCATAGGATACTCAGCACAAGCCGGCATTGATGGGCAATTCTGTGCTAGATGCATGGGACTTGCACAGATGGAACAGCTTTCAACATTGAAAGTGTTGGCAGCATTGAGGGAAGGGCCGGTCATTTTAATGAAATCCTTGAGGGCGTCCTCTAAAGACTGTGAAACCGGAACTGGATTCATCCACATGATTTTTTTTTTTTTTAACAAAAAAGATAACTAACTAGTAGAAAAATAAAATCATTTTAGACCAAAAATTTTCACAAACCAAACAATTCCCCAACAACGGCGCCAAAAACTTGTTGTGAGTTTTAATTTACTCGCAAGTGCACGAGTCGTTTGCAATATAGTGTTGTGCAAGTGCGAGGTCGAATCCACAGGGAATTGCGTTGTGAAAATATATTTTTAATCTAAACTAACTTTATCTTAACCTAGTTCTGAATTGTAAATGATATTGCAAAAGAAATATAAACTAAGCTAAGTTTATTTAAAAACTAATAATTAAAACACTAAGGTTTTCGAATCCACCCTACCAAAGTTAAGCATATATGTTCTAAAAATATAGCCTATCAAAACATTCCATGAATCCAACTATAAGACAAAAAATAAAGAATATCCCACTTAAACCAAAAGCGTCCAATGTATCCGCTCTTAACAAATCACAAAGGAAATCCAATTTAATCGAAAAGCATTCAATGTATCCATCAGATGAAACACAAGGAATATCCAACAGACAATTTAAACTCAATCAATTATAAGATTAACTCAAATAATTGACAGAACATTTATACTAAAAATTGTCAGATTTGTACAAGCAAATCTGAACTACTACGCCAAACAACGGCGGGGCTTCATCTTCAACCTTAGCTGAAAAGTCTAGCCACTCATAACTATAAAACTATAATAAAAAGTGCTAAACATTTAAACTAAAACAACTGAATATAAAGAAATAAATAAACAACTTTATATGGGAGAAATTCCACTCGCTGACGGGCGGCGCTTCCCCTCGTGGTAGCAATGCCTTCGGGATCCACCAAAATGCTGGCGGATGTCCACCGGTAAACACCAAAGTGGCCCAGGAATTGTACAATGAATGATGAAGCCAAATGGTGTTTATATAGGGGAAGATCCGGAGCAATATGGCTTGCAGATTCGATGTGGGATACTGCCCGTGTGCCCTCGATCGCAGTGTGGTGCGATCGATCGTAGGTACGAACGATCGTATGTCTTATGCGCACGATCTCATGTGCGCTCGATCGCATGTCTGCTACGATCGATCGCAGATGCACTGAACTTCAAATATTTCAATGTGGGATGTTGACCATGCGCTCGTTCGTAGGCAGGTGCGCTCGAGCGCAGGTGCGCTTGATCGCATATCTCGTGCGATCGATCGTAATGTCTCCAGAAGCTTCACATCTCCTGAAATGCTTTATTTTCTCCACAAACCTATAAAAATACACAAAACACAAGAAAGACGTAAAATAAAGTGAAATACTACTAACTAAGAGTATAACAAATATAAATTAAGGGTCTAAAATATGCAATATTTAAGACTCATCAGCATGCAAGCCTTACAATTCAATAATTAAATTAATTAGGAAACATTTAAGAAAATTTAATAAGAAAAATTGCAGCCAGCCATTTTCCTTGATGAGCCAACCAAAACGAGTAAGTCTCCAATTTTTGGAAACTAAGATTTTAATTCACAATCTTGAGTCGCTAGATTATTCCAAAGCTTGAATTATGGAAACACATCCTTGTGGATCACGTATAGAGTCATCCTTAGCCCCTAAAGATGGTTCTTAGCCCAAATATGTTGGATCAGCCCATTGAGAGTTTCCTTGAACCTTTTAGCTCGAGCCCTTTTAACTGGACCAATTGGAACTTGAATAGGATCCACCTCCCATTTGTTAGCCGTGTCCTCATCATTCCTCTCCTCTTGAAAAGGATTTGTCCTCAAATCATCACATACATCAAAAGGTCTTAAATCATAAACATTGAAAGTGGCACTAACATTGTACTCACCTGACAAACCTAATTTGTATGCATTGTTATTGATGCACTCAAGGACAGAAAAAGGCCCATCTCTATTAGGAAGTAACTTTGAATGCCTCTGTGCCAGAAATCTTTCTTTCCTCATGTGTAACCAAACCCAATCTCCGGGTTGAAAAATCTACTGTCGACTACATTCGTTAGCTTGTTTTGTATGTTTTTCCATTTTCCTCTCAACATTCAGTCTTCTCTTCTCATATATCGTTATATTGTTGACTACTCGGTAATCAACGCAAATTCTCCACATCCTATCTTTTTTAAGAACCAAAATCACCGGAACAGCGTAGGGGCTCATGCTTTCTCTTACGTACCCCGTTTCCATCAATTCACTAACCTACCTTTGTAGCTCCTTTGTCTCCTCGGGATTGCTTCGATAGGCTGGTCGATTTGGAATTGTAGCACTGAGCACGAAATCAATTTGATGTTCAATGCCTCGAATAGGAGGTAAGCCATGTGGAATCTCCTTAGGAAAGATATCATCAAACTCCTGCAAAAGAGAAACAATAGAACTAGGAAAAGATAAGTGCAATTGGTTAGTGTTTAACGCCTCTTTAAACAAAAGTACAATCATTGGCTGATTTAAAAACATTGCTATTTTTATTTCACTCGCTCTTGCATAGAAATTTGTTTTTCTCTCAATAGTCGAATCAGCTCTCTTATTTTCTCTCTCAATTTTTCCGGCCTCTCTCATTTTCTTTTTCTGATTTTCATTCGTTCTCTTTTTCTCACTCTCTTACGTTTGCTTACTCTTTTTTTGTAACCTCACTTGATCTTCATAAACCTGCTTTGATGTCAAAGGAACTAGAGTGATTTTTCTTTGATTTCTTACAAACGAATATTTGTTGGTAAAGCCATCATGCTTAACACGCCGATCGAATTGCCATAGTCGGCCTAGTAACAAGTGTCCAGCGTGCATCGAAACTACATAACACAAAACTTCATCTTCATATTTTCCAATACGGAAGGAAACTAACACCTGTTTGTTCACCCTCACTTCACCACTATTATTGAGCCATTGCAACTTGTAAGGCCAAGGATGTTTAATTGTTGGCAGCCCTAATTTCTCAACCATTGTAGTGCTAGCAACGTTAGTACAACTACCTCCATCAATAATCACACTATATACCTTGTTTTGCACGTGGCATCTAGTATGATAGATGTTTTCTCGTTGTACTTCGTCATCTTTTTTGATTTGCACACTTAGAGCTCTTCTTGCAACCAACAATTCTCCTTGGGCAGTGTATCCCTCATCTTCAACTCTCTCTCCCCTAAGTTGAACTCTCTCCCTCCTACGCATATTAGGAGCATTTTGTTGCTACCCCACACGTGCATTCTCTACCCGATCTATCCACTCATGAACCTGTTCCATCTTCGTTCTCAATACTCTCATATTCTCACCTATTAAAGCCTCCATGAGCAACTTCGAATCACCCTCTCCAGACGTATCTCCGAAATTGTTTTTGTTCTTGTTGTCTGACATGTTTGCTACAAAAACAAAGTTAGAAAAAAAACAAAAGAACCTCACACACTCCCTCACGTGTTTCACTCAAATAATGAGTCACTCAATTTCACTAGTGTATTTACACAAAAATCAGATTGGCTTTTACCCTCTTATGTACTCACCACTCTTTCCTTATTCCACTCGTAATAATCCTCTATAGATTCTTATCAAACTAACCGAACAAGTATCAAAGTTTCCAGCAATAATTCACCAATAACTCACAAAGAAATTCGGATTTAAATGCTAGAATACAAGGAAACAAAGATGAGAAATTGAAACAAGAATTGAAAGGTTTGAATCTAAATATCACACACTTTTTTTTCACATTTTTTCACATTTTTTTTCTAAACTGAAAATTTGTTCTTTTTTTTTAATTTCTTTTTTTTCACGTTTTTTTTTTAATCAAATCAAAAGACAAGCAAACCTGCAACTAGAAGGCTCTGATACCAACTGATATGATCCACGCCAAGAACTAAGAACTTGATGGATCAAGAAGACTTCCAAGATCTTCTAGAAGCAGATTTATGTGAGACCGCGACCTGTTGCTTATATTGAAGCAAGAACCTTGGTATAATGAAGACACCACAATCAATTATGGAAGGATTGATTGATAAGTCGAAGATGAATGCCACAAAAACTCCGATAAGTTTAGAAGTTCTAAAAGAACCAAAGAGAATTTTCTCTCCAAAAGTATGAATCAAATCTGAATTGTCTTATTCCAAAAAGCCAATGGCTATTTAAATACATGAGAATTCGTAACCAATTAGAAAAAGGAAAACTAAGAAATAAGAAATAAACCTAAATAGAATTCTGGTAGGAATAGGAAATAAACCTAAATAGAATTCTGGTAACCTAAAATCCAAATAAGGAAAGTACCTAACTTAGCATGCAAGCCTTACAATTCAGCAATTAAATTAATTAGGAAACATTTAATAAAATGTAATAAGAAAAATTGCAGCCAGCCATTTTCCTTGATGAGCCAACCAAAACGAGTAAGTCTCCAATTTTTGGAAACTAAGATTTTAATTCACAATCTTGAGTCGTTAGATTATTCCAAAGCTTGAATTATGGAAACCCATCCTTGTGGATCATGTATAACATCATCCTTAGGCCCTCAAAGATGGTTCTTAGCTCAAATGTGGTGGATCAGCCCATTGAGAGTTTCCTTGAATCTTTTAGCTCGAGCCCTTGTAACTGGACCAATTGAAATTTAAATAGGATCCACCTCCCATTTGTTAGCTGTGTCCTCATCACCTACTACTATACGTAATTTATCATTTTTTATTGTTTAAAAAGAACAATATTTTTTACCATAAAATAATAGTAATACATTATCACTTATGAAATGATACCGCGTTACTGTAAAATATAACATAATTATTATAAATATAATAAAATATATTTTACCACATAACGATACTAACCATAATCATACTAATCCTGATTTACAATCCAATGTATCAAATTATTATGAAGTTACTGGTTCTTTGCTCCAGCAGTGTTTTAAAAGGCAATTTTGGGGCACGCTCCGGGGTGTTTTTGGGTAAAATCGCCCCTCGGCGTGAATGTTGGGGTAAAAGTACTCTTGGGCGTTCACCTTTTCAGTCTGGGCGTTCGCTCAGCCACGGGGCGTACGCCCCAAATGCCCGAGGTGTCTGGGCGTATACCCAGTGCTTCTTTTTTTTTCCTCCTGCAACCTCAAAACAATTTTTCTTGTATGATCTAGCAGTGAGAAAATCTCAGATCGTACGATTTTTCTTTAAAAAATGAACAATAATAAAAACATATATATTAAATTAAATGGGTACCAAGAACGTAGGTGGTAATGGAGGTCTCGAAACCGGCACGGCATGTATCATAGTAGACACGACCTTGCACCAAGAAAGGATTCTTGACGGGACGAACTGCGTTAACCAGCGCAGGGAGTATACAGAGCTCTATCAACAACAAAACTTTGGCCATCTCTTTGTTGTTTGTGCGATCGAATTTGAAGAGCAAAAAATGTAAAGCTAAAGCTGAGATAATAAAGTGGAGCTAAGTGAGATGAGAAATGAGAAAAGTAGACGAAAAGGGAAAAGGAATAAAAAAAAGAGGAAAATGGATGCGTTTGATGTTTCCTGGTGTGCTAAATCAAGGTGTGAGAGGGAGGATTTTGGTATTTAGTAAATTTATATCCATTATTGCTGATGTGGCATTTTCTTATTGGATGTAGGTTGATGATTGGAGTAGAAGGGAGAAGAGGGTGAGCGCATGGGAAGAGACGCGGCCAAATTGAATGCAGCTGGCCTGGCAATGTCGGTGCTCACATGGGAGTGAGAAAGCAAAGTGAAATTGCATGATCACATGGGAGGAATCCTCTGTTTTCCAGCCCATTTGAAATTTTGGATTGATTGGCAATCTTTCCTTGATTAATTGAACACTTTTGGAATATCAAACTTGTAACCCAATTTAATTTTGAGCATTAGAATATCAAGCTCTTGAGTTATTTGTGTAAAAATTTTCATTAAATTATTTAATATTTGTGTAAAAATATTTTATAAATATTCATTTATAGGTCTTAACTAGTAAAATTTATTGATAATTAATTTATTTATATTATTTTAATTTTTTAGTATTTTTATAATTTAATTAATATTATTTTATTCAAAACACCTCAATGTTTCGAAAGGCTTACGTCCCAACACCTCGAGGCTTACGCCTCGCCTCATTAAGGTAAAACACCTCGCCCAACGCCCCCACTTCTGAAAACACTGTGCTCCAATAAAAAAACTGTAACCGGACCCAACTATTATCGGGCTGAATTTTTTTTTCTTTTAATAGGACGGATTTTCATGGGCTTGAGATTATTATGTGCATTACCCAGACAACAAAAGAAAAGAAAGAATCCACTGTTCATTCTGAAATGGAGATTTTGCACCTTGTTTTTATTTAGGAGAGGTAGAGTTCAGTTGCGAGTATCTCACATGAAAATAAACAGAGTTTGATTTGATACGACATGATAAGAATATTTTTTTAATTGTAAAAATAAAATAAAAAATCATTTTATTATATCTTTTATTAACACAAAAGAAATATGATTTTTTTTACTTTAAAATGTAATTTCTGTATTTAAATAAAATATTTTTTTGAATTTAAATAATTATAAAAAAAACCCAATTGAGTTCACAACCGTTAAATTCTATGAAATATTTAAATATCCTCAAAATTTAAAAGTTGTGAACTTGATCTCATCAAATTAGTTTCAATCCTATTCTCATTTTCTAAGCTAACTTTCAATTGGAAAGCATGAAAGTTTTTATACATTTTGATGCACAACACATTACAAATTTGTGTGGGTTTAATTTTAAAAAATATCTTATAATTTATCAATCTTTTATTTTATCTCATATAATTTATTTCATGACAAAATAAAACTTATAATGTATTATATACACACATTTTGAATGCAATTAAAATTAAATGCTAAACAATATACTGTTCAGTATCGCTTTGAAAACATACGCTTTCAAGAACCCACAATATCAACGCAAGAAATATCAATACTTATGTTAACGGAAAAGAGCAGCAAGAAACCTGATCCCATCACATTGGCAGTGCTCCCAGCGCTGCTAAATATCACAACAGTCCATTGGTTGAAAAATTGCCATGTCGAACAAAGAATAGAAATCTTCATGCGCTATTTTAACAGTTTAAGTTAGTTTCAACTTTTCTTTACCAAACACTTTATAGTTATTCAAAACTTTAAAAGGGACCATCCAAAATATTTTTTTAAAACAATTTAAGAAACAAATTATAATTTAATAATGATTAAGTGATAAATTGATTTCTTAAGCAACCCTGCTTTTAAAAGTTAAAATTGTGACCCATTTAGAAGAAGAAGAAATCACTTTTACAATCCACTGTCAATTTAACAAATTGAAGCCTTATTAATTGAAAAATCAAATAATCCATACCTGAATATGGACATTCTTGATAACATCCAAGTTTATTTGTATCAAAAGAACCAGGAGAGAATCATACAAACTTTACTAAGTAAATAAGTCCAAATTAAAAGTGTGGCAAGAACACATTAATCAACAGTGACATTTTTGTAGAAAAATTGAGGAACAATTGCACACAAGTACACCAGGCATAACCTATTATTATTATTATTATTATTATTATTTGCAATCCACTGCCAATTTAAGAAATTGAAACCTAGTTATTTAAAAAATCAAAAGTTCTTGCTAATAGATTGAAGAAAGTGGTTGGAGATTTGATTAGCAACTCTAAGTCTGCTTTTGTGAAAGGTAGACAGATTTTTTACTCTATATTGATTGCAAATGAACTGGAGGATTTCTTGAAAAAGAAAAAGTCGGGTGGTGCTTTATTTAAAGTTAATTTCGAAAAGGTTTTCGATAGTATTGATTGGGTTTATCTTGACGATGTTTTAGGATGTATGGGATTTGGGGAGAAATGGAGAAGTTGGATGTGGGAGTGTTTATCATCAACCAATATGTTAGTTAACGGTAATGGGTCTCCTACTGATAAGTTCTCTACAGGGAGGGGGTGAGGCAAGGTGATCCTTCGTACCATTTTCTCTTTAATTTAGCTATGGAAGGACTTAGTTTACTAGTTAAAAAGGCGATTGAGTTGAATGAAATTCATGGGGTGAATGTGAATGGTGCAGTTGTTTCTCATCTTTAGTTTGGAAATGATACACTATTTTTTGTAAGAGTAAGAAAGAAGAGTTGAGTTGTGTTAAGCGAATTCTAAGGTGTTTTGAAATTATCTTAGGTTTGAAAATTAATTTGATAGAAAGTAGTATTGTAGGAATTGGAGTGGAGAAAAGGAAGGTGATTGGGTAGGCAAAGAGGTTGAAATCAAAATGACATAAGCTTCCTCTGAAGTATCTTGGATTTTCTCTAGGTGTGAATCCAAGTGCAATTTCAACTTGGGATCTTGTGATTGAAAGGTTAAAAAAAAAGGCTTGCGGTGTGGAAGAGGAAATACTTATCTTTTGGGGGGCGGGTAACTTTGATCGAAACAGTATTGAATAATTTTCCAATCCACTGTATATCAATTTTCAAAATGCCAATAAGTGTAGTAAATGTGATGGAAAGGTTGTTCAGGTCCTTTTTGTGGGAAGGATGTAGCGACGATAGGAAATTGCATCTAGTTAATTGGAATGATGTTTACAAAAGTAGGTTTTATGGAGGCTTGTGCATAGAGAGTTTTTACAAATAAAATATCCACCTTTACTATTTAAGTGGGTTTGGAGATTTATTTAGGAGGATAACTCATTTTGGAGGGAGGTTCTATGGGCAAAATATAATTATAGAGAGTCATGGTATGCTACTGTGGTGCTACAAAGAAAAGTTATTCTTTTCCGTTTGGAAAGTTATCACTAATGATAGGGTGGGCAATACATATTTTGAGGAAATAAAGAAAAATAGTATGGGTATGAGTCTCGGTGAAGGGAAAAGGATTTTATTATGGGAAGATAAATAGGTGGGGAATGTTTGTCTTAAGAAGTGCTTCTCTAGGATGTTTCAACTGGCTGGCAACAAGTTGGGAAAAATAGTGGAGTGTGGTTCTTAGGTGGGGGAGCAATGGGTGTGGTAGATTTCTTTTAGAAGATAGTTATTTGATTGGGAACTTAATCAGTGGAGTGAAATTAAAAGGCTAATAGATGGAGTTGTTAGCAAGCAAATCGATAGGGGGTAAAGTCATTTGGAGGCTTAGTTTGAATGGGAAGTTTTCTGTGAAGTCTTTTAGGAAAAAGTTTAAGTGTTTATCTAATGGAATCGGATGTCCAAAAAATAAAGTGTGGAGTGGTTTGGTTCCTCCAAAGGTCGAATGTTTCGTTTGGAAGTTGTTAAAAGGCAAGGTAGTAGTTAGAGAGGAATTAGTGAAGAAATAATGTTTAGAAGAATCGGGGGCGTTATGCCCATTGTGTGGTAATTTTTTTTGAGTCAGTTGAGCATCTCTTTATGGAATGTGAAAAGGATTATGTGGTTTGGTATCAATGTTTGAGATGGTAGGGAGTAGTTTGGTTGATGCCTAAGTCAATTCAAGATTTATTTCAGCTTTGTGAAGGTTTATGTCCAAATTTTGGGGCTATTAAGCAATGGTTTATGGTGGGGGGGGGGGGGGGGGGGGGGGTTGCAGTAGTTTGGACCATTTGGTTAAGAAGAAATGTTGTGGTATTTCAAGATGAAAATTTGAAGTAGGGAGTGTGTGTAAGCTGATTAAAGTTAGGTGTGTGGAATGGATCAAAGCTATGTGGCATGACTTAACCTTTTCAATTTAGGATTTGCTTATGAATGTCTTAAGTATTTGCTTTCATTCAGACAAAAGAAAGGTTAGAAATGTGGTTTAGTGGAGACCCCCTCTTGTAGGTTCTATGAAATTTAATGTTGATGGTTCATCCAAAGGGAAGCCAGGGCCAGTTGGAATAAGTGGTGTTTTAAGAAACTCAAATGGGTATGTTATGAGGATGTTTTCTACAAGCATTGGTGTGGTTGAGTCAATCTTTACAGAGTTATTGGATATAAGGAAAGTATTGGAGTTTTGTGGCTTAACAGACTTACAAGGTGTAGCAAAGGTGATTATTAAGAGTGATTCAAAGGTAGTTTTATCATAGTTGGCAGATAAGGAGTCGGCTCCATGGAAATTCAATTCAAATTTTAACGAAATTGATAATTTCTTATTGATTCTTCCTGCAATATCTTTCATGCATACATGGAGGGAGGCAAATGTGATGGTTGATGATTTAGCAAAGTAAGGGGTAAGTAGAAGGAGTAGTTCGGAAGTTAGACTTTGAGTCCTAAAGTATTCAATATGGGCATTGGTACAGTTTTTATAGAATTTATATCAATATTATCTGGGGTATGAGGCATACGGGTTACGGGTATGTAAGTTTTTAAGGAAGTAGTCTTCTGCTGTTATGTTAAAGAAGTTGTGTTCCTGATGGTTTTTTGCTAGTGTTATAGTCTTATTATACTAGGGCCAAGGGTGGTTGTTTAGAGGAAATGTGAGCCATTGGCAAGAAATGACAACAGTCAGAGTTACAGAGAGGCTAATTCATTTGTTTGTTAGTCTGGATGATAAGATATCTGTTAAGTTGTGTTTTTGGTATGGCTTCACTCCAGCTATGAGTTGTTTTATGTGAGTCGATTATGTTGGTATTAAGATGACTAAAAGGTGATATTGGGTATTAAATGACTCAATTTCCAGTTTTTTATTAGGAGAGGTCTGTATTGATTGAGCTTATGCAGGGTAATTGATCGATAAAAGAACTTAGAGAAGCTTTTCTGCAAATCAATTTTAAATTTAGTTGAAGGTTTGAAGCTAAGGTGATTTGATATTTTGATAGAAGACTTAATGAAGAGTTTGTTGGATCAAAGTTTGTTAGATCTGTGGTATGTCTCACAAGTGCTAAACTCTGCAATTTTGCTATTTTATGTTTTACTGGTTTGGTGGCATTCAGCTTGTTTTGATTATGAGGCATTAGGTGTCTGCTGGTATGGGGTTTTATCTAAAGAAGAGTTCCAAGAGTAGTACTTGAAGAAATTTTGCAGTCTGGCATTTAGTTGCATTTGGAGGAGCAATTATGTTTCTTGATTTTGGCAGGTCAAGGAGTTGAGTTGTTAGTTATTCTACTTTAATATGTTCTATTGTGGTTGAAACCTTTAGTTCTTTGGCCTAGTTTTCTATGTAATTAGCCTGATAGATATTTTAATAAAATTATTTTTTTCTCTTAAAAAAAATCAAATAACCCAAACCTAAATGGTGGTGCAAGATTAACAAGGCTATTTACAGTTAAGCTTAGAGAGAGAGAGAAATGGCTCAAGTTAGAGGTGGGTTAGGGGAATATTGGAGAGAGGCAATCTCATTTCCAAATTAAGAAAGATAGAGATGAAAAGGAAGAAAGCACAACTCTGGGTAATGGAGAGTGACCTCGATGAAGATATGGTGTTGGTGTTGGTGTTAAGGAGAGAGAAATTGAAAAAGGGAGAAAAAGAATACGGAAATGAAGGAAAAAGATGAGTGTTAACTAAAGTGAAACCCAAGAGAGGGGTGAATTTGGTTTTAAAACTTTTGCACACAGCAAATAAGTTCATACAGTTATGAAATTAAGCAAGAACAACAAGAGTAATATTGTTGAAAATTAAAGTAAGAGATGAGAAATTACAAACTCAGATTATAGTGGTTTCGCAATATCGAAAACTTTCCAACCCTACGTCCACTCTTTTCAAGGATCCTCCATAAAGGTTTCCACTAAGTCAAACAAGAAACTTCCAACGTGTTGCCCAAACCTTTACAATATTCTTTTACATAGAAAATCTCTCAAGTGTTTACCTCCTCAACACTTACAAAAGTTATACCAACTCTTCTTCTTACAGTGATTGGAATTTATGAGATGAGATTTATACAAGAGAGATTGTAATTAATGCTTACAAGTGAAGAATATTTCTCTTCCAAAAACAAAGCTATAATGAAGGCTCAAGAAGGAGTTTTGAAAGCTCTGAAAAGTTATAAATGAGTTATCTTAGAAACTAAATGTTCCTTATTGCTAAAAATGCTAATTTATGAGGAGTTTATATAGTCTTAGCTTCATATGACTGTTAGACATAAAGAATGGTCATTTGAAGTATTAAATACTCAGTCCCGCGCCTCAATTTTTGAAAATTAGTCGTTAATCACGACAGAACAGTCGATTGTGAAAAGAGAGTAGTTGACTATGAAAAGAGGGCATTCGACTGACTTTTTAAAATTCGAAAATAAAGTTGTGACTGTAAGAGGACAGCCGACTGTGGAAGGCTACTGCCCTTTTCACAGTCACCTTTCCATTTACAAAGCTGACTGTCCATTTATGTATTTGATGCTTAATTTAGGCAGTCGACTGTCCATTTTACGCAATCAACTGTACCTTTTAAAATCCTAGAATTTCTACTTTTTATTTTAGGAAAAATAATTTTTTAAATGATGAAAAACCATTTTTTAAAATATGTTTTAGAGCCATAATAAAGCTAGGTAATTGAAATAAGATTTATATTAGGATCAACAACTTTAGAAGCTTCTGATCTTGGCCTTTAGACTTCTTCTGAGGTGTGTACATATCTTCTTAAGTGTGTAAACTCATTCTTCGTCTTGTATTTTCTTTTTACGATGCATTTTAATAGCTTAAACACTTAGATAAATTGGTTAGAACAAATCAAGCTCATTTTGTCATTATTAAAATCAAAATAAGGCCAACAATCTCTCCCTTTTTTATGATGACAAAACTCTTATTAGAAAAGACAATTTAAATTCTAAATGTTGGATTTTAAATATAAAAAAAAAAAAATCAGATTAAGTCTCCTCTATATTTGTGATAAAAACATCCTGCAAAGTATAAAAGAAAATTCCAACCAACCAAGCAGTATAAAAGGCATTTCAATACTTATATTAGCTAAGCTCCCCCTTATTGTAACATTTAACTTTACTTTATTGACCTTACCATTACCATTTTTCTCCCCCTTTTTGACTTCATTAGAAAGGGTTAAAACAAAATGCACCCCATTTTCAAAGAAATAAAAAAAAAAGCATGCATAGGAAACAAGCTTTCAATGAGAAAATGACCAAAAAAAAAAAATTGCTCGCATGAGCTAATCCATACTAAGCAAAGAAATAACCATCCATGGTTTAAAGTCATAAGTCTGAAAATATACAATAAAGAGAAAAAACAAAATGTACTTGTAAGATAAAATAAGGTCTCAAGGGCAATAAGGTAAAGATAGAGATAAAAAAATAAAATAAAATAAAATCAAGGTGCATCCTCATAAGAGCGACGAATCTCAACCAGTAGCTCATTCCGCATCCCCTCCATCTTGTCCCAAATGCTCTCAAATTCTCCCTCAATGATATCTAACCGAGCATTCATAGTGAGAAAGAGGGATAGTATTCCTTCCTTGATCTCTTGTAGGGCGGCTAAAACTGAAGCATTAAAGTCTTGCGAACCAGAGCTACCAGTTGGATCACCTTCCTCAGCTTCATGTTTCTTAGTTGCGTCCATTTCATCATCTTCTTGAGCACCCTCAGAATTTCTTCTCCACACATTAGCGATCGAATCATAGATAACATTCATGGTCTTCTCCCATGTACCACCTCAAGCTGAATCAACTTCATTCGATTTTGTATGGACTTATTGAATATCAACGGTAAGCAATTCGATAATTTTTTACTCACTAAGATTCAAACCGTAGTACTTTAGAATTTTAGTGATCAGCATCCTATAAAGCAATCCACCAGTCTTTTTCTCTGATCCCTTAATCATTTTAGCCAGAATTAGACTCTACAAATTATACTTAACCTCAATAATTATAGTTCACAAAATATAAACATCCAGTTAACTCACATAAGTGTGGCTACCCTTCCAAGGAGATATACAGAATCCAATTAACTGGTGAACCACTCTACTTTCAATAGTCAGCTTATTAGTATCCTTAAAAGTGACACTTCTAAGAGTGTAATTAGGATCATCTCTCAACATTTTTAGTCCATCTTGTTAATCAAAATCCTCAGGCCAGTTAAAAGTGTCAAACCACTCATGTCCTCCCTTAGGAATTTGCAGATCAAACAAAACATCAACATTCACTATAATATTTTTCTTAGGACATAAGTTTTGAACGATAGGCCAGTAGAAGTATCTCTAACTAGAGTTGCATAAAATAATCATGTCAATTGAGGATATGCTAAATCTCTTAAAGTAACAATTGGAATCCCACCAATAACAGTAAAATAATGTTCTATATCCAAATTATAATACTGCAAATTATGAAAATCTACAAAATGCCCCATGATAATTTCTTTGGAAGAGATGTTAACGTCACCCTTGTTGGTATTTGTCTAAGGTTTACACAGGTCCAACCATGGTTTAAAGATGGTTAAAGTCTAAACCAAGGTTGGAGGATTAAATTTCAGCAAGTTAGAAGACTGCACACATGTGTGTGCATCAATTTGGAGCAAGGGAAGGCCATGCGCACTAGTGTGCGCACTTCTGCACACAAGCAGAAGGGTGTGCGCACAGCAGCAGAAGGGAGTAGCATCAAGTCAGGGTACAGCACACCTACTCTAGGGTGCGCCTCTTAGAATGGCTGCAAAGCTGGAGGAGGCCAAGGCGCATCTTGCCATGTTTCAGGGCGCACCTTGCAGGCAAAGGGCTGCACACATGGACAGCCTATTTTAAGACTCTTTTAGGTGCGTGTGTACAAGGTCAAAATGCACAGCACCACTTAAGAAAGTGATGAAGAGCCATGATTAAGTGATGATCTTGATCAAAGGGTGAGGATTGAATCTCAAGAATGACCATAAAAGGGGTTTCCTAGCCTCATTTTTCAACATTAGAAACACACAAGTTTGTGGCATTGTGAGATCAATTGTAAACACATAGAGAGAATTGTGTTAGAGACATAAACACAAGAGGGACTCTTTATAGTGAGGCTGGTTGTAAAAGAGAGAGAAGTCTAGATTAGATAGAGAGTATTGTTAGTTCTTATCTTCTTCTTTTCTTCTCTTCTTGGTTTCTTCAAGAACATTGTGGTTTCTTGAAGGGGATTGTTGTAACTTGTACGAACCATTTGATTTAGTGCAGAGAGTTCGGAGGAACTCACGGGGACATAGGCACATTGCCGAACCTCGATAACAATTGTTTTTCTTCTTTCTTTCTTTGATTTTTTGTTCATGTTTTCGATTCCAACTCTTTCTACAAGTCATTCTAGACTTGGGTGTTTGGAAGATCACCGCCTGGGCATCTTTTCAAGGTGATTTCAAATATTGGTATTAGAGTTGCACAACTGGGTATCAGAGCAAGAACAAGAAGGTGATGGAGCCAAGACTCCAAGAATCAAAGATCAACTTCTTGGGTGATTCAAGAACGGTGTAAAGATCATGATCTGATCGTGTTCTTGAAGGTTGATTCAAGAACAGTGTTAAGATCCATCTTCGATCAGTGTTCTTGAGGTTGAAGAAAGCATTTGTGGCTAGTGCATAAATAAGGGATCTTGTCCGCAAAAGATGGCTTCAAATTTCTGTGTTGAGAAGTTTGATGGAAAGAGAAACTTTACCCTTTGGAAGCGGAAGATCAAGGCTGTTCTAATGCAACAGAAAGTGGACTTGGCTATTGGAGAAAATGATGCTTTTCCAGAAAGTGTCACGAAAGACCAACGGACTGAGATGAAGAAGATGGCTTACAACACCATTTTCTTGCACATATCAGATAGTGTCACAAGGGAGTGCGGAGACTCGGAGGATCTGGCTGTCATATGGAAGAAACTAGATGAGTTGTTTCTTACCAAAACTCTCCCTAACAAGATTTATCTTCTTAAAAGAATCTTTTCTTTTAAAATAAATCCTAGTAAAGAGTTGCAAGATAACCTTGATGTCTTTAATAAGCTAGTTCAAGATTTGAATAGCTGTAGCATTATTTTTCCGGATGAACAATTGGCTGTTATCTTGTTAAATTCTATTCCTGATTGCTTTGATAATTTGATTAATGCTATTGAGTATGGAAGGGATACTTTAACAAAGGAGATTGTGATCAATGCCATAAGGGCACATGATTTCAAGGCCAAGATGAAGGAGACATCAAGTGGAGATGGGCTGTTCGTAAGAGGAAGGCCAGCAACTCATAATGGCAGTAGCAATTATGGTAACTACCGGGAGAAATTAAGAGGTAGAGGGCAGAACCATGGGAGATCTCATTCCAAGATAAGACTTGGAGGAGGAAGGAGATGCTTCTACTGCAACAAGGAGGGCCATTTCAAGAAAGATTGCAAGAAGAGGATGTGGGATGAGAGGAGAAGCCACACTAACAATAGAGAGGCTTCGGTTGCCAAAGAACAGCAAGATGATGTTCTTGTTGTGTGCTCAAATGTGAGCAGAAGACAAGGCAAAGGAAAGTGGATTCTTGATTCTGGGTGCACTTATCATATGTGCCCTCACAAGGAATGGTTTAAGAACTTCAAGGAGATCAATGATGGAAGGGTCTTCTTGGGGAATGACAATTCTTACCAAGTGAGAGGGATTGGAGACATCCAATTGAGGATGTTTGATGGAGTCACAAGGCTGCTGCAAAATGTGAGGTATCTTCCAGATTTGAAGAGAAATTTGATCTCATTGGGGCAGCTGGATTCCATAGAGTATACATGCAAAGTAGAGGGAGGAAAGATCAAGGTGGCCAAGGGATCATTGGTAGTGATCAAGGCAGCAAGAAACGATGGACTCTATGAGATGATCGGAGAGATAGAAATCAATGATCAAGCAGCAAGCTTGATGGTTGAGATGGATAAGGCAGCCCTTTGGCACACTCGCTTGGGACACATGAGTGAAAAGGGCCTGCAAGTTCTTAACAAATATGGTCTGCTTGGTGGTGACAAAGTAGAGAAATTGGATTTCTGTGAGAGTTGCATTCTTGGGAAGCAACACCGGGTCAGCTTCAACACCAGAGTGCACAAATCTAAGGGGATTCTTGACTACATTCATTCGAACCTTTGGGGACCAGCAAGGACACCGACACAGAGAGGTGACATTTACTTTCTATCTTTAATTGATGATTATTCAAAAAGAATGTGGGTTTATTTGCTGAGAAATAAATCGAATGCCTTGAATAAATTTGTTGTGTGGAAGAAGTTGCTGGAAACTCAAACAGTTAGGGTAGTTAAGGCTTTACGAACCGATAATGGCTTAGCATTTTGCAATAAAGATTTTGATAAATTCTGTGAATTAAATGGCATTCTAAGGCATATAACGGTTGTAAAAACACCTCAGCAAAATGGAGTTACTGAAAGGATGAATAGAACCCTTATGGAAAAGGTTAGGTGCATGCTAATAGGATCCGGGTTACCAAATTATTTTTGGGGAGAAGCTATGGCTACAGCTGCATACTTGATAAATAGATCACCCTCTAGAGCTTTAGAGCTCAAGACTCCCATGGAGATGTGAAGTGGAAAACCCCCTAAATTAAACAACCTTAGGACTTTTGGGTGTGCTGCATATGCACATCAAAAGGAGGATAAACTTAGCCCTAAATCTAGAAAATTTGTATTTCTAGGATATAGTGTTAAGGGATATAGGTTGTGGTCCTTAGAAAAGAAGGGCATGAAACTGATTATAAGTAGGGATGTTATTTTTAATGAAATGTTATTTCCCTACTTGGAGAAAACTAACCCTGCAGGGGCTAGTGAGCAAACCAGTCTGGAAGTTGTGGAGCATTGCATCAAGGGTAACTCGGTTCAGGTAGAGCAAAGGAGGCAAGAGGGTTCAGACTAGGTAGAGCCCTTGGATGAAGGCCAAGCTCAAGAAACTCAAGAAGAAGTTGAACAAGAAGAGGTTGATGCAGTAAGTAGGAATGACTACCAGCTCACAAGAGACCGGGGAAGGAGGGTGGTTAGACCACCTTTGAGATATGGGTTTACAGATGCTAATGTAGTAGCTCCTTGGATAGAAGGAGAGACTAAACCAGAAACTTACACAGATGCCATGGAGTGTAAGGATTCGTCAAAGTGGCAGCTGGCTATGGAGGAAGAAATGGACTCTTTAATGAAGAACAACTCTTGGGAGCTGGTGCCCAAACCAAAAAAACAGAGAGTTATGGATTGTAGATGGCTCTACAAGATCAAAGAAGGGAATACTCCAGGGGATGAAGTCCGGTATAAAGCTAGGCTGGTGGCGAAGGGGTTCACATAAAAGGAAGGCATAGATTTCACCGAAATCTTCTCACCGGTTATGAAGTACAAGACGATCCGATAGTGTTAGCATTAGTGGTCCAATTTGATTGGTAAATTGAGCAAATGGATGTGAAAACAGCGTTCTTACATGGAGAGCTCAATGAGAACAATTTCATGAGGCAACCCAAAGGCTATGAGGAAGGAAGGCAATGAGAGTTAGTGTACAAATTGAAGAAATCTCTCTATGGCCTAAAGCAATCACCTCGACAATGGAATAAGAGATTTGATTCCTTTGTAATCAGCTTGGATTTCATGAGGAGCTACTATGACTCATGCTTGTACTATAAGGGGCAGAAGGTTGAGGAAGTGGTGATCATCCTCATCTATGTTGATGACATGTTGCTGGTTGGGAGTAGCATGGAGAGGATAAAGAAATTGAAGGCTCAACTCAGTGAAGAGTTTGAGATGAAGGATCTTGGCCATGCACAAAAGATCCTTGGGATGTGTATCATCCGGGAAAGGGAGAGAAACAGATTGAAGATCTCTCAACTTCCTACATAGAGAAGATTATATCTAAATTCTCTATAGAAGATAGCAAACCAGTGAAGGTTCCCCTTGCTGGTTATTTCAAGTTCTCCAATGATCGATGTCCAAGATCAGAGGCGGAGAAGAAAGAAATGGAGAAAATCCCCTACTCTAGTGCAGTTGGTTCTGTTATGTTCACCATGGTAAGCACTAGACCTGGCATTGCTCATGCAATGAGTGTTCTCAGTAGGTTTATGAGTAATCTCGAAAAAGAGCATTGGTTTGGGATGAAGTGGTTGCTGAGGTATTTGAAGGGAAGCCCAAAAGTAGGGCTGGTGTATGAGAAGAGAGGCAAGTCCATCTACCCTAAGGGTTTTGCTGATTCGGACTATGGAGCAGACCGGGATAAAAGGAGATCGATTACCTCCTACTTCTTCAACTTAAACAGATGTTGTGTAAGTTGGAAGGCTCAGTTGCAGCCAGTAGTAGCACTCTCAATAATCAAGGCTGAGTACATAGCGGCTACGGAGGCCATTAAGGAAGCTATGTGGTGCAAAGGGTTGCTCAAAGAATTGAAGGTACTGGATGAGCAGGTTGTGGTGTTTTTGGATAGTCAAAGTGCCTTGCACTTGTGTAAAAATCCAGTGTTCCATGAGAGGACAAAGCATATGGATGTTCGGTGTCATTTCATTCGGGAAAATGTTACGAAAGGATGTATCCATATGGACAAGGTTGCCACGGAAGAAAATCCTGCAGATTTGGGTACTAAAGTTCTACCTCTAAATAAGTTTAATCATTGCCTTGGACTACTTAGAATAAGAGTTAGTTGATAGATGACTCATGATGAGTTTGGATCCCGAAGCTTTCTGCACAACGGTTCAGGTTTAAACACTTAGACAAAGGTAGAGATTATTGGTATTTGTCTAAGGTTTGCATAGGTCCAACAATGGTTCAAAGATAGTTAAAGTCTAAACCAAGGTTGTAGGATTAAAGTTCGGTAAGTTAGAAGACTGCACACATGTGTGTGCATCAATTTGGAGCAAGGGAATGCCATGCGCACTAGTGTGCGCACTTCTGCACACAAGCAGAAGGATGTGCGCACAGCAGCAGAAGGGAGTAGCATCAGGTCAGGGCACAGCGTACCTACTCTAGGGTGCGCCTCTCAGAATGGCTGCAAAGCTGGAGGAGGCCAAGGTGCACCTTGCCCTATTTCAGGACGCACCTTGCAGGCAAAGAGTTGCACACATGGACAGCCTATTTTAAGACTCTCTTAGGTGCGTGTGTGCAAGGTCAAAATGCATAGCACCACTTAGGAAATTGATGAAGGGCCATGATTAAGTGATGATCTTGATCAAAGGGTGAGGATTGAATCTCAAGAATGACCAAGAAGTGGATGGCTATAAAAGGGGTTTCCTAGCCTCATTTTTCAACATTAGAAACACACAAGTTTGTGACATTGTGAGATCAATTGTAAACACATAGAGAGAATTGTGTGAGAGACATAAACACAAGAGGGACTCTTTGTAGTGAGGCTGGTTGTAAAAGAGAGAGAAGTCTAGATTAGATAGAGAGCATTGTTAGTTCTCATCTTCTTCCTTTCTTCTCTTCTTGGTTTCTTCAAGAACATTGTGGTTTCTTGAAGGGGATTGTTGTAACTTGTACGAACCATTTGATTTAGTACAGAGAGTTCGGAGGAACTCACAGGGACATAGGCACATTGCTGAACCTCGATAACAATTATTTGTTTTCTTTCTTTCTTTGATTTTCTGTTCCTGTTTTCGATTCCAACTCTTTCTACAAGTCATTCCAGACTTAGGTGTTTGGAAGATCACCACCTGGGAATCTTGTCAAGATGATTTCCAAAAACACTGGATTTTTTCGTCTGCATAGATGAATATTTTTGGGTCCACAGTCACCTTTAGCCTTTTGCTTGAACCGGACCCATCACTACCCTTCTTGAAGGATGAAGGAACATATTTACGCATTTTGGTGAGAAATAGGATGTGGGTATATGAGAAAAGATATTAGGGAAAATTTTTATGGAGGAATTTATGGGAAATTTGGAGGATTTTGCATATAAAAAGAAGAAATTTTGAGGAGAGAGAAGGTAACGACATGACTAGGGTTTGAAATTGGGTGAAAGTGAGGAACAAGATGAAGTGGGAGTATTTAAAGGCACGACTAGGCAGTCGACTATCTAAAATGGACAATCAGCTGTGGAATTTAAATCAATGGCACGGGTCAGGTGGTAAGAGGGATAGTTGATTGTGTACTTGGATAGTCGACTATGGAAACACATTGTCGTTTAGGCAGTTGACTGTGAAATGCCCCAGAAAATGAAATTTTATAAAAATCTTGCAAGATTTGATTTCTTTGTGCTCTATTTGAGTGAGAGAACATTAAATTGAGAATTAATCCTCATTCACTCAATAGCAAATATGCACATGATGAATGTAAATGAAATCAAACATTAATCACACAAAAATTTTTGTTCCTAGTTTCATTCTTATTATACAAAATCCATCTTCATTTAACGGTTTAGTGAATATGTCAGCTAATTGTTTTTCAGTACTAATAAATTCAAGTTTTATATCACCTATTTTAGTGTGATCTATTATAAAGTGATGTCGAATTTCAATGAGTTTTGTTCTCGAATGTTGAATAGGGTTCTTAGTGAGATTAATAGCACTAGTGTTATCACATAAGATAGGAACATTTTCAAAACATATGCCAAAGTCCTTTAGTTGTTGTTTTATACATAAAACTTGTGCACACCAAGTACCGTCGGCTACTTATTCCACTTCAACAGCTGATAGTACAATTGAATTTTTTTTATTGGAAACCCAAGAGGTTAACATACGAACGAGAAATTGACATATTCCACTAGTACTCTTTCAATCTAACTTACAACCAACAAAGTAATGATCTGAGTACCCAATTAAATCAGAAGATGACTCTTTAGAATAACATAATCCTAAATTTTGAGTTCCTATCAAGTATTTTAAGATTATTTTAACATCCATTAAGTGGGATTCTTTATGATTAGATTCCAATCTAGCACACATGCAAACACTAAACATAATATCGGGTCTACTTGCAGTTGAGTAAAGTAAAGCCCCTATCATGCTTCTATACTTTTTAATATCAACACTTTTACCTCCTTCATCCAAGTCAAGCTTATTGAAGTGCTCATAGGAGTTCTAATTGACTTAGCATTCTCCATTCCAAACCTCTTTAGCAAGTCTTTAGTGTACTTAGATTGGTTAATGAAGATATTTTCCTTTATTTGTTTGATTTTAAGACTAAATAAATGGTTGAGTTCTCCCGTCATGCTTATCTCAAACTCACCTTGCATGCACTTAGCAAAGTCTTGACACATAGATTCATTAGCAGCACCAAATATAATATCATCAACATAAATTTGAACTATGAGTGTATCATGCTCATGAGTTTTTCTAAAACGAGTAGTGTCTATTTTTTCTCTTGAAAACCCATTATCTAGTAAAAACTTACTTAAACTTTCATACCATGATCTAAGAGCTTGCTTCGACCCATAAAGAGCTATAGAAAGCTTATAGACATAGTTTGAAAAGTTAGGATCTTCAAACCAAGAGGTTGTTCAACATAGACTTCTTCTTTTATAAACCTATTTAAAAATGCACTTTTCACATCCATTTGAAATAATATGAAGTTATTAAAATATGCAAATGCAAGCAACATGTGAATAGCTAATCTAGCTATTGGTGCAAAAGCTTCATAAAAATCAATTCCTTCTTCTTGATTATATCCTTTTGCTAAAAGCCTAGCTTTGTTTCTAGTTACTACACCATTTTCACCATTTTATTTGTATAAACCCATTTAGTTCCAATTACCAAATGATCTTTAGCCTTAGGAACTAAAGTCCAAACTTTATTTCTTTTAAATTGATTTAGTTCTTCTTGCATAGCCGTTATCCAATTTTCATCATGTTTGGCTTCATTACAACTTTTAGGTTTAATTTGAGACAAGAAAGCTATATAATTACATATATTTTTAACAGAAGAGAAAGTTCTTACCTTTTGTGAAGGATCACCAATCACTTGATCGGTTGAGTGATAATTCATATACCTGCAATCTTCAAGAAGACCATCTCCTTGTTGACTTGTTGAAGGTTGATCAAGTCTAAATACATCTTCCCCTTGATCCATTTGAGGTTGATTCTCTTTGAGGTCCACAATGGGAGTGGTGGCATCCACTCTTGGCATGAAACCTATATCATCATCAAGATAATATTTTCTTCTACAAAGAGGATTAGTTCCATCAAATGCAACATGAATAAATTCTTCAACCACTAGAGTTCTTTTATTAAAGACTCTATAAACTTTACTAGAGGTTGAATAACCCAATAATATCTCTTCATCGGTCTTAGAATTAAATTTATCTAAATTAACTTTACTATTGTTTAAGATGAAGCATTTGCAACAAAAAGCATGAAAGTATGAGATATTAGGCTTTCTATCATTCCATAGTTCATATGAAGTTTTTTAAGTATAAGCTTAATTAAAACTCTATTTAAAACATAACAAGCAGTGTTTACGGCTTCCTCCCAAAAGTACTTTAGCAAACTATTTTCACAAAGCAAAGTTCTTCCAATTTCTTCTAAAACTCTATTTTTCCTTTCAACAAAACCATTTTGTTAGGTGATTCTAGCAGCTGAAAAATTGTAATCAATACCATTATCATCACAATATTTTGAAAATATTTAGTTGTCAAATTCTTTTCCATGATCACTTCTTATGCTAGAAATGGTAATACTCTTTTTCATTTTGAACATTTTTAAAAAAGTTTACAAATCCTTTAAAAGCTTTATCCTTATAAGCTATAAAGATAACAAAGGTATATCTAGAATAGTCATCCACAATAACAAGAGTATATTGATGACCACCAAGACTAATAGTGCTTATTAGACTAAACAAGTCCATATGTAAAAGCTCTAAAGGTTTATAAGTTGAAACCACATTTTTTTTTATTTAAATGAGATTCTTGTTTGTTTTCCCATTTGATAAGCATCACAAACTTTATCTTTTCAAATTTGATTTGGGGAAAACCAACAACCAAATCCTTTTTAGAAAGAATTTTGATCAAATCCATGTTCACATGGCCAAGCCTTCTATGCCATAACCATGAGTTTCACTAAAAGTTAAAAAATATTTTTCATTTTCTGAAGGCAAAGTTTTGAGATCAAATATATATATTTTAATGTCTTTGACCAAAAAATTTGATTTTGTTACTCTTGATGTCTATTATAAGACAATGATAGGATTCAAATATGACTTTATTATCTTTATCACATAATTAACTATATATATATGTATATATGTATATATATATATATATTTTAATGTCTTTGACCAACAAATTTGATTTTGTTACTCTTGATGTCTATTATAAGACAATGATAGGATTCAAATATGACTTTATTATCTTTATCACATAATTAACTAAAGCTAAGTAAATTATGCTTAAGCCCTTGCACAAGCAAAACATAATCAACAGTTAAAGAATTTTTACCCACTTTACCATGTCCAATGATCTTCATCTTGGTGTCATCTCTAATGATGACATGTCCATCATCCCTTAGAGTCAACTCCATAAAGATGCTTTGATCACCGGTCATATACTTCGAGCATCCGCTATCAAGGTACCAATGATCACCTTCAACCTTTGTGTTGAGACATATGTACATCACACAAGGATACACAATGGAGCTTTTAGGTACCCAAAATTTCTTAGGTCCTTTCGGGTTAGTCATTGAAAATACAATTCCTTTAGGAACCCATACTTTCTTAATTCTATAATGTGCTCCATAATTATAGTAATGTGGATGATGCATGATCCTATTGATAATCATAGAAATTTCTAGCATGTCTAGAATATGCAAATCCATCTTTCCTTGGATGAGAATATCTTGCATTCCTAAAATACATGATTCTAGCATTATAAGAGTTATGAGCATACATGTTATTTATAGTATATGAATGATAGTTACTTTTAGAATATGCATTCTTAGCATATGAATTTCTTGAATGAGCATACCTAGGATTTGCATTTCTAGAATGAGCATACATATGAGCATAGATATTTCTTAGATGTCTATTCCTAGTATTAGCATATGAATTTTTACCATAGGAATTGACATTTGAATTCTTAGGCTTCCTAGCATTTTTCAAATGAACATTATTAACATTACAAGGTGCCTTGGAAGTATAGGGTTCATCAACACATGTTGATTTCACAAAGATAGTTTCATTTGATTTTTTCTTGCTCGATGGAGAATAGCCCAAACTGGATTTTCTCCACTCATTCCTTGGCAAGCTAACACTTCATATAGCTTTTATTTTCCACTTACAAGTCTAGTTATAGTTTTATTCAACTCAATCACTTTCTTTTTCAAATCATCATTTTCAATTTTCAAATATTCTTGTGATAAGTTGTTAAGCTCTAAAGAGAGTCTTTCTTTTTGTTCTTTTAGAACTTCTATCTCTTTAAAGAGAGATGAAACTTTCTTTATGAGAGCAAATCAAATTTCTTTAATTCCTCATGCAACTTATTTAAAGCTTCAATCGATTCTTCATTACTATTTTCATTATCAATATCATTGCTAAGGGAAGAATTGGTTACCTCATTTTCATCATCAATTGCCATAAAGCAAAGATTGGAAATCTCTTGATAGCCAATTTCACTTTTCGAAATGTCTTCATCATTGTCAATCCGTGGTTGCAACCATAGTTTTCTTTTTGAAGTTCTTATATAGTTCTTTGTTGAAGGATAATATGCCTTAATATGTCTGGGTTTCTTACATCTGAAACACCCAATTGGATCTTTCATGATTGAATTATCCTTTGTGTAAGGTTTTTTGCTCTTTCTCAAGAACTTTTGGAAACTCTTTATGATGAGAGCAATTTTTCCATCTTCCTCACTACTTTCATTCTCATCTTCTTCCATTTTCTTGATTATGGTAGCATTGAGTACAATGATTTTCTTCTTTTTTGACTCATCATCAACAACTTGATTTACTACATTCATCTCATGAGTTAATAATGAGCCAAGAAGTGTGTCAATGTCAAGTTTTTCAAGGTCTTTGACTTCTTCAATGGTCGTCCTATTTGATTCCCAAGTTGGTGGTAAAGATCTAAGAATCTTCCTTACCAATTCACAATCATCATAAATCCTACCAAGAATTTTTAAACCATTAATAATATTAATGAATCGAGAGTACATTTCAAAAATAGTTTTGGTAGGGAACATTTTAAAAACTTCATATTCAGACACTAATATATAGATTTTTTATTTCTTTACTTCACTACTGCCTTCATATGTAACTTGAAGTTTATCCCATATTTCCTTAACCAAAAACAAACACAAATTTGCTATATTCATTAATGTCTAAAGTCTAATGAAGCATACTAGTAGCTCTACTATTTAAGGACATCATTGTATAATCATCATCATCAAACTCAAGTTTAATTTTAGGAACTACAGCTTCAACTTCTCCAACTAGAACTTTCTTTACAGGAATCCTTGGTCCTTCTTCGATGATTCTTCATAAGTCATAGTCTTGACTTCTACAAAGGTTTTTATTCTATTTTTTCCAATAGTTGTAATTTATTCTATTAAACAAATGGGGCCTAGTGTTAAAATGACCTTCATTATAATTATTAGTTTCCATAGGATCTACTCAAGGATTTTAAGCTAAACTATGAGAACTAAGCTCCGATACCAATTGTTAACTAAAGTGCAACCCAAGAGGGGGTGAATTGAGTTTTAAAACTTTTTCACATAACAAATAAGTTCATACACATATGAAATTAAGCAAGAACAACAAGAGTAATATTGCTGGAAATTAAAGGAGTAAGAGATGAGAAAATACAAACATGGTTTATAGTTGTTCAGCAATATAGGAAACTTTTCGACCCTACATCCACTCTCTTCAAGGATCCTCCTTGAAGGTTTTCACTAAGTCAAACAAGAAACTTCCTAGGTGTTGCCCAAACCTTTATAATATTCTTTTACAAATAAAATCTATCAAGTGTTTAACTCCTAAACAATTACAAGAGTTAAACCAACTTTTCTTCTTACAATGATTGAAATTTTATGAGATGAGACTGATACAAGAGAGATTGTATTTAATGCTTACAAGTGAAGAATATTTCTATTTTAAGAACACAACTTTAATGAAGGCTTAAGAAGGAGTTTTGAAAGCTTTGAAGAGTTATAAATGTAATACCCATGTTCTTAACGGAAGGATAAAAAAGTAATTTGATAGATAGTATATTAAATTAAATTATGCAGATATGAAAGATTTATCATTAATTTGAAATAATAATTGAAATATGACATTGAGAATTTTGTTGAAAAGATAGAGTTTTTTTTAAGAAGAAAGTACTAAAAATTATGAAATTTCAAGTTGAAACGAAAGAATTTAAAAAAAAAAATGTAGAATGAGGTTGAAGAAAATGAATTAGAAAAAAATTGTTGGAAGAAAATATAAGCTTCTAAATATTTTTATAATTTTTAAAAAATAAAATAAAATAAATTTTGAAGGAAGAAAAGATTAAAAAAATAGATTTTTAAAAGGAATGGCAAAACTTAAAAAAAAATAAAAGGGTAAAGACCAGTGGTAGAACTGTAATTATGGAATGGTAGAATTATAAATAAGACATAGTTGTAAATAAGAAATGGAAAAACTGTAAAAAAAATTAAAGAGTTAAGGACTGGTGGCAGAACTGTAAATTATGTAGAGGCAATATTGTAAATAATGAATGGCAAAACTATAAATTTAATAAGCTGATGGCAAAGTTGTACTTTTAAGGTATATATATTAAAGAAAAGAAGAAAAAAAAAAAAAGAGGCATGCAACAACTAGAAGTCCAAGTGTTGTGTAAGAGTTATGAAATGCATCTTAATAGTACTATTTGTTAGCATTTTAGGGTTGATCTAGGGTTGAATTACACATTTATACCTTAACAATTCTAAAGTGTTATTATTGGATCATTGATATTTTTCAGTGCATTTTCAGGTGTTTTAGGCTCAAAAGAGATGGAAAAGCTATCGTTGCTTAAAGCACGATGATTCGATGCATACTGGAGTGAAGGCATGATTGCGGAAGGACAAAATGAAGAGAACCAAGGTTGTGCACCGTGGCCTGGACCAGCCGAGCTGCGGCCTCCAGAACCATGAACAATTAAGTAAGAAGACCACCAGTGTGCGCCGCACCTTGGATCAATGTACGCAGTGGCTTGCCAGTGTGCGCCGCGGCCTGGAAAGGCTGAGGTGCGACGCGCACAAGGTTCCCTGCTCCGCTTCAGACCTAATTAGGGTGTTTTAATGACATTTTTTAGCCCAAAATACCCCTAAAACCTGATGAGCTATATATAGGTCATTAAGGGTTTGCACATCAGGTGGGGAGGCCGAAAAACTCAAGAAAGCTGCAACATTCTTCTCCATTATGGTATTCAAACATGAGCCCCATGGCCAACTAATTTCCAAGCAAGGAAAAGGGATGAATCCCTAGGTGTAGCTGTTCTTATATCCATTCTTGGTTCAGTTGTAAGAATTTATTGTTAGACATTGTTATGATTTACTCTTTGATTAAACAAGAAGAATTTAGGTTCATGTAACAGTTGCTATTTATGTTCTTCTTCTCTAAGAATTTCTCTTAATCTGGTGATTGCATCCTTCTCCTCCGTACAAGTTTAGTCAAGTTTTTCATATGTCAAGTTGTTTTGATGTGATTGATTCCGGCAGATTTATCTTTTAGGTTTGTCCATTACTGCGATATTGCTATTGAAATATATTGTCGTTTCTTGATAAATCTATAAGATAGGTCATGTGTGCTTGAATCGAAATCAATGAGTGATTTGTAGCAATTACATTAGAGTGTTAATGTGCTGTGATTGAATATTTACCGATTGCTTGTTTGGGATATGAAACTAGCAATCGAGATAAAAACAATTGAATCGAGATTGGAATAAGGAAACAAACTTAGGAAGGATTCCTGGAACCTTGTTATTTCCCTATTATATTCTTCATTATATTTACACAACTCTTTCACATTATTTCATTATCAAAATTCAGATTCTTTCATTTAAATTTTATCGTTCGTGTTAAGGTTTACACTTTCCCTTGTAGATCGCTTTTCCCTGTGGAATCGACACCCCAAAGCTATTCTACAACTACCACGTTATTCTTTAGGTGTAATCAAATTTTGGCGTCGTTGCCGGGGAAATGCACTTAAGTACAAGGAAGATTGTCAACTTTGAGACAAGACGGTAATATTGTTCTTTGTTCTTTGTTTTTATTTTCTAATTTTTTTAATTTTTTCTGTTTTATTCATTTACCCTTTAAATTCCTTTGGTGTATGCTTAGACTGAGAGATTCGCGAGGTAGATTCATTAAAATACCCGAAATAGAGTTACCCTCTCCTTCCACGTCCGATAGTGAAACCTCACCTAGATCAAACCATAGTGAAAACTCAAACGAGAATTTAGAGAATTTTGTCAACATGGCTGACGATCACAATGAGAATGTTGCTAGGACACTTAAGGATTACTTGCACCCTAGCCGAACGACCACACCATCCTGTATCATGTTCCCCCCTAATGTTCAACAACTTAAGTTTAAGCTGGCCATGATCCAATTGCTACCAACCCTCCATGGGTTTGAGAATGAAAACCCCTATATCCATATTAGGGAATTTGAGGAAGTAGTAGCAACTTTTCAAAGTAGGGCTGATATGGTAGACATCGTCAAACTTCGGTTTTTTTCCTTTTCACTTAAGGAAAAGGCCAAGGTTTGGCTGTACTCGTTAAGGCCTAGGTCTATAGGTGGTTGGGATGAGATGACCCGAGTTTTCTTCCAAAAGCACTTCCCAACCCATAAGACCAATAACCTCAAGAGACAAACTCAAACTTTGCACAAAAGGAGAGTGAAACCTTATATCAAGTTTAGGAACGTTTCAAAGATCTTTTGAATGCTTTTCCACACCATGGGTATGAGAGTTGGTGAGTAGTTAGCTATTTCTATGATGGACTCCTAAGTAGGGAAAGGCAATTCATAGAAATTATGTGTAATGGGGATTTTCTTCAAAAAAATCCCGACCAAGCTATAGATTTCCTAGATGACTTATCAAAAAAAGCCCACACTTGGACAGGACCAAATGCCATGGAAAGTACTAGGAGAAATCGACCCGCTGGGATTTATCAACTTAAGGAAGAGGATAGCCTTAAAGCCCGTTTAGAGGTCGTAACTAAGGAAATTGAAGCCTTAAAAACTAAGGATGCTAGAACCCCTGAACTGGTTGCTAGGGTCGAGTCCCACGAGCCTTGTTTCATGTGTAATGGGGTAGACCATTTACCTAAGGATTGTCCAGCTTATTTTGAGATGAAGGGAGAGTGTAATGCCTTGGGTATACCCTTTAGGAAACCAGACTCACCCTACTTTAACACCTACAATCCTGGTTAGAAGAATCACCATAATTTTAGTTGGAGATCCGATATGCAACCTCCTACCCAATCTAGCACCCATTGGATATCCGATATACAACCTCATCCCCACTCTAGTAACCAATAGAAACCGAAAGCAACCTCATCTAATGCACCACAACAATCTTTACGTTTGGAAGATATGTTTAAGTCATTTATGCAGGTACATGTCAAGAGTGTGGAAGAGCAAGGCAAAATAAATGAATAGTTGCTAGAGGAGCAGCAAGCGATCAAAGAGGAACAAAATGAGATAAAGAGCCAACTCACCAAGTTAACTAGTTTCTTGATGATTCAAGAGCAAGGTCGTTTTCCTTCATAGCTACAACAAAATCCAAGGGGACAACATATGGCACAAACCTCTAATCCTGAAATTCAAAATGCTAAAGAGGTTAATGCCATAATTACTCGCAGCGGTAAGAAGATTAATGGACCCACTCTACCATCAAACCTGATTCCTAACACCGTGTGCAACAAGGATGAAGCCCCCAAGGAACAAGATTCCAATAGTGATCCTTTATCGGTGCCTTTCCCTCAAGCACTTCTTAAACCTACGGAGAAAAATTCAGCACTAAAAGGTGAGATTCTTGAACAACTTCAGCGTGTTAAAATTAACCTTCCTCTTCTTCATGTCATAAAATAGGTTCCCAACTATGCTAAAGTCATTAAGGATTTATGCACACTCAAGAGGAGGCACAATGTGACGAAGACAACATTCTTAACGTAGCAAGCAAGTGCAGTAATTGACAGCAAGACACCGCCCAAATATAAAGATCCGGGCTATCCAACGATGGCTTGTCAAATTGGAAACAAATCTTGTGGCCAAGCATTGCTAGATTTGGGAGCTAGTGTGAACCTCATGCCATACTCCATTTACTTGCAACTCGGTCTAGGTGAGACCAAACCAACCTCTGTGGCACTTCAACTAGCGGATCGATCGGTAAAAAAACCAAGAGGTATTGTGGAAGATGTTTTATTGCAAATTGACAAATTCTATTACCCTGTGGACTTTTTGGTTTTAGATACCGTTTCTACTGTGAATACGGAGTCGAAAATTCCTTTGATACTTGGAAAACGATTCCTTGCCATCGCCAATGCCCTCATTAATTGTAGGAATGGCCTAATAACATTATCATTTGGAAATATGACTCTAGAGGTGAATGTTTTTTGAGTGTCAAGGCAGCCACATGAAGAGGATGAGTGTTTCGACACTTACATGATCGATGAGCTTATTACGGAGGATGAGTACATCAAGGATAATTCTAACTCTTTGAAATTCCTTCTTAATAATTTGGAGTTTGATGATTCTTCAATTTATCCCCATGTTGTTAATGTTTTTGATATTGTTGATAAGTTGCAGGGATTTATTAAGAAATCATGGCAACCATTTGTGAAGAAGTGTTAAATCTGGCTAAAGACGTACAACTTAGCGCTCATGGGAGGCACCTCACAGGATATCCTTTTATTTTTATTGTTTTTCATATTTCTTTTTCTCGTTTATTATTAGTATTCTGTTTTTTTCTAGTATTACCTTTGTATTTCTTTTTTCAGGGACAAATATGGGCATCAGTTCAAATGGTCGTGCACAATTTTCGGCTCCTCACACCTTTGGTTAAAAAGGGAGTTTCCTTAACTTTTGCTTTCACATTGAGGATAATGCTTATCTTAAGTTGGGGGTGGAGGAAACACATTTCTTATTGCATACCATTGAATTGTTGGGTGTCAACTTCCCTTTTTCATTTTAATTCGTTTGTTTTATTTTAATACATTTGTTTGTTCTTAGTATGCTTTGTGTTAGCCTTGGAGTTAATTCACATGTCAATGATATAAGCTTAATTGAGATAGCATATAGCATTTAGAAGAAGTTAAATCTTGCTTCGGTTTGAGAATAATTTAAGTGTCAATCTTCATTTGGTTTGAGACTCTGGTTTGCGGTAAGATTGCATGATTAGTCTAAAACATTTAGAGAAGTTTTATGTGCGATTGTTTTGTTAATACTTTCACGGTCTCGACAAGCTCTAGAACTTATTTGATAATCACTTGAGGCGAAATCCTAGAATGCACACTATTTAGGATATGATGTAGGCCATTTTTGGACCGTTTGAGCCTCTTAAACTTACCCTTGCTATATTTATCGCTAGTCACCTGTTTGAACCTTTTTCTTGAAAAAGAATTTGAGCCTTGTTTCTTTCGATAACCCATTTACTTACCTTTATGAGCCTAAAAATATTTTATCCCTACCTTTCTTTTAAGAGAACTTAGTTATACACATTTGTTGATAAGCACTTAAGAGGAGTAAGGATGGAAATATAAAAAATAAAAATAAAAAAGATATTACTGCCATAACCTAAGTACATTAAAGGAGATAAGTTGCGGGTTGTGGAAAAGAGTAAAAGAAAATGAAAAAAGGGGGTGAATGGTTATGTGCCAAAATAAAATAATAAAAAAAAGGAGAAGTGAATTATGGCCAAAAAAAAAGAAGAAAAAAGTGGTGACTGAGAGAAATGCTCGAAAAATGGTTGAAAGAGTTGGGAGTTGAAGTAAGGTCATCTAGTGCTTAAAGAGTTATGTTTAAAATTAAGAGACAGAGTTCTTTTACTTGTTTAATCCTTCCCGTTCTTTCTTGGCCTTTACCTTATCCTAACGTTATAAGCCTTTTAAAGACCTATTGATCCAATATAGCGTGATTTTTCTACAATAGTAGAGAGTGATTTGAAAAGTGAGCCTATGGAGCTTGATTTGTGATTGATATCACACAATTTAATACTTTTTTAGAGGCCAAGACTTGTATTCATGAATTTTGTGCATAAAATCATCCGGGTGTTTAGATTAATGGTTTGTGGTAAGATGGATGTTAAGAGTTGATAACAATTTTAAAATTGATGTTTGGATTACTTTTGGACTTGGATGATATTTAATGATTCTATGTGTTGTGTGTTATGTGCGAGTTTTGAGACAAAAAGTTGAATTATTCTTGGATTAACGCTAGCATTGTTTTACTTTGTTTTGATTTCTACTATAGAATTCATTTTATATTGTCTTGTTTCGCTTGAATTGCTAGGAACTAGCAATAAACTAGTTGGGGGTTATGATGAGAGTCATGAAATGCATCCTAATAGTACTATTTGTTAGCATTTTAGGGTTGATCTAGGGTTGAATTACACATTTATACCTTAACAATTCTAAAGTGTCATTCTTGGATCATTGATCTATTTCAGTGCATTTTCAGGTGTTTTGGGTTCAAAAGAGACGGAAAAGCTATTGTTGCTTAAAGCACGATGATTCGATGCATATCGGAGTGAAGGCGTGATTGCGGAAGGATAAAATGAAGAGAACCAAGGCTGTGCACTGCGGCCTGGACCAGCTGAGCCTTGGCCTCCAGAACCATGAACAATTGAGTAAGAAGACCACTAATGTGCGTCGCGGCTTGGATTAGTGTGCGTCGCGGCTTAACAGTGTGCGCCACGACCTCTAGCATGACTACATTCTTGGACCAAAGCTGTGTGCCCCGGCCTGGAAAGGCTAAGGTGCAGCGCGCACGTGGTCCCGTGCTTCGCTTCAGACCTAATTAGGGCGTTTTAATGACATTTTTTAGCCCAAAATACCCCTAAAACCTTATGAGCTATATATAGGTCATTAAGGGTTTGTAACCATCAGGTGGGGAGGCCGGAAAACTCAAAAAAGCTGCAACATTCTTCTCCATTATGGTGTTCAAACATGAGCCCCATGGCCAACTAATCTCCAAGCAAGGCAAAGGGATGAATCCCTTGGTGTAGTTGTTCTTATTTCCATTCTTGGTTCAATTGTAAGGATTTATTGTTAAACATTGTTATGATTTACTCTTTGATTAAACAAGAAGAATTTAGGTTCATGTGACAGTTGCAATTTATGTTCTTCTTCTCTAAGAATTTCTCTTAATATGGTGATTGCATCCTTCTCCACCATATAAGTTTAGTCAAGCTCTTCTTACGTCAAGTTGTTTGGATGTCATTGACTCTGGTAGATTTATCTTTTAGGTTTGTCCATTACTGCGATATTGTTATTGAAATATATTATCATTTCTTGATAAATCTATAAGATAGGTCATGTGTGCTTGAATCGAAATCAATGAGTGATTTGTAACAATTACATTAGAGTGTTAATGTGCTGTGATTGAATATTTACCGATTGCTTGTTTGGGATGTGAAACTAGCAATCGAGATAAAAACAATTGAATCGAGATTGGAATAAGGCAACGAACTTAGGAAGGATTCTCGTAACCTTGTTATTTCCCTATTATATTCTTCATTATATTTACACAACTCTTTCACATTATTTCATTATCAAAACTCAGATTCTTTCATTTAAATTTTATCATTCATGTTAAGGTTTACACTTTCCCTTGTAGATCACTTTTCCCTGTGGAATCGACACCCCAAAGCTGTGCTACAACTACCACATTATTCTTTGGGCGTAATCATGTTGCCTCAACAATTTTAAGGGGACACTAATCATCAAATTGGAATAAAGGGGACACTAAGTATGAAATATAAACGGTGCCACCGTTAAACGTTTTTATTAATTTGTTTTATTTTTTTTACCAAATCCTGTTTGGTTTTCTTCCTTCTACAATTTAAGCTACCTTATTTTTTAAAACACTTGGGGACTGAAAGAAAAGTTGAAAGAGTAAAATTTTAAAGGGGTTTACGGGAGAATTTTTCAAAGAGTCATGGAAAGCTCTAAGAAAAATATAAGGTAATAACGTGAATTTTATTTTTAAAATTTAGTATACATGAAATTTTCAGGAATTCGATGTGGAATTTTCAATGGGTGTGAATTATGGAGAAATTGAAGAATAAATTAGAAATTTTAACATAAATATTATGTCAGGTGTTGACGATCAACAACTGGGGGAAATTGCTGAGAGAAGCAAGAAAGGCAAAGAGGTGATCCACAGGTAGCTCTAAGTGCTACGTGGTGAGTTATATTTACTTTAAGTACTCAAGATAAATATGAAATATATAATGATAATATTTGAATATATTATTAACTTATGATTTAGTAATAGATGAAAGTTGGTTGATAGGTATGATTGGAATAATTGATGTGTAGAGAATTATTATATGAGAAATAATATTATTAGAATAATTAGTCAATTTAAAAATAAAGGTGATAAGTGAAATTTTTGGAGTTATGGATGATGAGTTGATATGATATATGAGGAGAAGAAATTAGTGAAATTGATCAAATAATGATTTGAGAATAAACATGATAACTAATTTGAATGTATGAATACATGTGTGTTTTTATATTATTGTGCATTTGCATATTTCATATCATTGTTTATATGCATATACATGAAATGAAAAACTGTGACAGTCGGTATATACTGGTGATAAACGAAAAACTGTGATAGTTGGTATATACTGGTGATAAATGAAAAACTGTGACAGCCGGTATATGCTGGTGAGAAATGAAAACCGTGACAACCGGTATATACTAGTGATAAATGAAAAAAATCGTGACAGCCAATATATGCTAGTGAGAAATGAAAATCGTGACAGCTGGTGTATGTTGTTGAGAAATGAAAACAGTGACAACCGGTATATGATGGTGCTAAAAGAACCGAGAAGGCAGCCGGTCTAAGATAAAAACATGTCGACATGTGGGAAGACGTTCCCAATTAATAATTCATGCATTGCATCTGTTTTAAATATTGATTTTATTACTGAAATGCTAAAGTGTTGTTCTTGATTGTAAAATTATTGATAAATGAATGAGTCTCCCAGAGAGACAGATACGGTGGGAAAGAAACATGAAAGTATGATATGATAAGAACTATCTGAGTGATAGACTATATGTTGTGAACCTTATAACGAGGTAATTATGAGATATAATTGATGGTCTCAAGGTGAAAAAATATATGAGAATAAGAGATTGATAGAGAATGGGGGTTATAATATGAGTAGTGATAATAAAATGCTATTATCAAATTATATAAGATATAAATGATTGAATATTAAAAGACTATTTATACAAATTGAATACTTCTAGTAAATTTAATTCATTGAGCTTATGAAGCTCATCCCACAATGTGAAATGATTTCAAGTAGCAGGCATGACAGATAGTTAGTGAGCTGAGATTCAGACGGAGTCATTATTTGTAAGCTACGTGGTCTACATCCTCAAACTAATGAGAAAAAAAAATTATTTGTAAATATTCATGCATATTATGTTGTATAAAATGCTTAAGTTGAGATTTGAATGATGTATCTCCCCTATTAAAGGTTGTGGATCGATGTAAACAATTGCAGATGGTATTTTTACTGTTGCATTTATTTGTTGTGCTGGGATTTTCAAAATGTGACAACACAGTCTTAGAGGTGGCCAACCTGGGATGCGTCGTTACAATAAATGAGTTCTATTAGAAATTGAATGTTCTTGATTGTTCAAAATGCTCATTTATGAGGGGTTTATATAGTCTTAACTCTATATGGTTGTTAGACACAAGAAATGGCCATTTGGAGCATTAAATGACCGGTCTTGCGCGTCAATTTTTGAAAATTAATCGTTAATCACGGTAAGACAGTCGATTATGAAAAAAAGGACAGCTAACTGTTTCTTTAAAATTTGAAAATAAAGTTGAGACTGTAATAGGACAGTCGACTATGGAAGGCTACTGCCCTTTTCACAATCGACTTTGTTGGGAAACCACCCTCAATGATCCCAGGAGGTGATCTTCCAAACATCCAAGTCTAGAATGACTTGTAAAGAAAAGAAACAGCAAACGAAAGTAAGAAAGAACACAAGCAATTTGTTATCGAGGTTCAGCAATGTGCCTACGTCCCCGTGAGGTCCTCCGAGCTCTCTGCACTATCTTATCAATGGAGTTCTTTACAATCAGCAATACCTCTTCAAGAACTCACTGGTTCTTGAAGAACAAAAGAAGAAGAAGTAAAAGAAAGTGATAAGATTTAACCCTGGAATTTTCCCAAGAAAATTCACCTTACAAGCCCTTGAATCCCCTTTCTATTCTACTCTCTCTTTCAAGACAACCAGCCTTTACAATGAGTCTCTCTTGTTTTGTGTCTTTGCACTCTTACAATTGATCTCACTTTTAATCACAAGTTATGTCTCACACATGTATGTCACAAACCTTTTCGAGATTAAAGCTAGGTGACCCTTTATATAGTGCACCACTTGGTGAACCTATCTTGAAGGTCAATTTCCACCCTTAGATCTTGAGGACCAATCAACCTTAGCCCCTTATCAAATCTAAGTAAAGTTGTGTGTTTTAATCTTACTCCACGCACCATCTCAAAGGCTGAAAAAACCTAGTCTCAGTGTGCCTGCCGCCGCGGCCCAGAACAGGGCAGGCCGCGGTGCAAGACAAGGCTGAAACATCCTCCTCTCTGAGCACTGCGGCGCGCCCTCCTTGTGTCGCGGCGTACACCTGGGCTGAGCTTCCTTCACTTGCTATGTGCTGAGGCACACACTTCTTGGGCTGCGGCGCACAGCTGGTGACCGTTTAATGCTTAGACAAATACCAACAATCTCTACCTTTGTCTCAGCGATTAAACCCGAACCCATTGTGCAGAGAACTTAGTATCCAAACTCAACTTGAGTCACCATATCAACCTACTCCAATCCTAAGAAGTCCAGGGCAATGATTGAACTTCCTTAGAGGTAGAACTTTAGTACCTAAATCCGTAGGGTTTTCTTCCGTGGCCACCTTATCCACATGAATGCATTCTTCCGTAACATTTTCTTGAATGAAATGGTACCTAACATCCATATGCGTTGTCCTCTTATGGAATACCAGATTCTTGCACAAACGTAATGCATTTTGGCTATCCGAATACACCACAACCTGCTCCTTTAGTACCTTCAACTCTTCTAGCAACCCTTTGCATCACATAGCCTCCTTGATGGCTTCCGTAGCCGCTATGTACTCAGCCTTGGTTGTTGAGAGTGCTACCACCGGCAGCAACTAAGCCTTCCAACTTACACAATATTTGTTTAAGTTGAAGAAGTAGGAGGTAATCGATATTCTTTTATCCTGGTTTGCTCCATAGTCCGAATCAGCATAACCCTCAAGACAGATGGACTTATCCTTCTTCTCATAAACCAACCCAACTTCTGGGCTTCTCTTCAAGTACCTCAGCGACCACTTCATCCCAAGCCAATGCTCTATTCCGGGATTACTTATAAACCTACTGAGAACACTCATTGTATGAGCAATGTCAGGTCTAGTGCTTACCATCATGAACATGACTGATCCAATCGCACTAGAGTAAGGGACCTTTTTCATTTTCTTCTTCTCCTCATCTAATCTTGGACATTGATCACTACAGAACTTGAAATGACCAGCAAGGGGAACCTTTACTGGTTTGTTATCTTCCATAGAGAACTTAGATATCATCTTCTCTATGTAGGAAGTTTGAGAGATCTTCAATATGTTTCTCCCCCTTTCCCGGATTATACGTATCCAAAGGATCTTCTGTGCAAGGCCAAGATCCTTCATCTCAAACTCCTCACTGAGTTGAGACTTCAATTTTCTTATCCTTTCCATGCTGATCCCAACCAGCAACATATCATCAACATAGATGAGGATGATCACCACTTCCTCCACCTTGTGCCCCTTGTAATACAAGCACGAATCATAGTAGCTCCTTATGAAACCCAAGCTGGTTACAAAGGAATTAAACCTTTTATTCCATTGCCGAGGTGATTGCTTCAGACCATAGAGAGATTTCTTTAGTTGGCACACCAAATCTCCCTGCCTTCCTACCTCATAGCCTTCGGGTTGCCTCATGTAAATGGTCTCATCAAGCTCCCCATATAAGAACGCTATCTTCACATATATTTTCTTGATTTCCCAATTAAATTGGACCACCATTGCTAGTACTATCCTTATCGTCTTGTATTTCACAACCAGTGAGAATATTTCGGTGAAATCTATGCCTTCTCTTTGAGTGAACCCCTTCGCCACCAGCCAAGCTTTATACCGGACTTCATCCCCTAGAGTGTTCCCTTCTTTGATCTTGTAGATCCATCTACAATCCACGATTCTCTGTTTTTCTGGTTTGGGCACCAATTCCCAAGAGTTGTTCTTCCTCAAAGAATCCATGTTTTCCTCAATAACTAGATACCACTTTGAAGACTCCTTACATTCCATGGCATCCATATAAGTTTCTAGTTCAACCCCTCCTTCTCTCCAAGGAGCTATTACACTAGCACCAGCAAAACCATTTCTCAAAGGTGGTCTAACCACTCTTTTCCTAGTCCCTTGTGAGCTGGTAGTCATTCTGACTTGCTGCATCATCACCTTCCAGTTCAACCTCCTCTTAAGTGTCCTGAGCTTGGCCTACATCAATGGGCTCTACCTCGTCCGAACCCTCTTGCCATCCTTGCTCTACCTGAACTGAATTCTCTTTAATGCTATGCTTCACAAATTCCGGACTGGTTTGCTCACTATCCTCTGCAGAGTTAGTTTTCTCCAAGTAGGGAAATAATAATTCATTAAAAATAACATCCCTACTTATTATGAGTTTCATTCCCTTTTGTTCTAAGGACCACAGCCTATATCCCTTAACCCCATCACCATACCTTAGAAACCCACATTTTCTAGACCTTGGGCTCAGTTTATCATCATTTTGATGTGCATATGCAGCACATCCAAAAGTCCTAAGGTTGGTCAATTCAGGGGGTTTTCCACTCCACATCTTCATGGGAGTCTTAAGGTCTAAAACCCTAGAGGTTGATCTATTAACCAAATATGCAACTGTAGACACAGCCTCTCCCCAAAAATATTTTGGTAAACCAGATGACAGACGCTTAAATATACATATTTAAGCCCCCTTATTTACACTTGTTAGATCCTTTATTATGTTAATTTGGTACCTTTTACTCCATTTGTGTGTTTTACATGTTTTTATAGGGTCTTGGAGAAAAAGAAGCAGTTTTGGCACTTTAAGGAAGAAATGTAGAAGCCCTGGAGCACTTTCTGGACAAAGTGCGATCGAGTGCACATGCAATGCGATCGAGTGCACATACAATCGTGCGCACACTTGTAGGATCGAGCGCACACTGCGATCGAGCGCAAGGACACGTGCGATCGAGCGCAAATGTACAGGCGTGAATAGTAAACTGCAGAACTCTATTTTGGAAATAACCCTATTTTGGAAATAACTCTATTTTGGAAATAAAGGAGTTTTGTGTTTTAGGAAAGTTTAGAAACTCATGAGTCTATTAGGACTTCTCAAAGACCTATAAATACACTTGTAACTCACACACAAAAACACACCTTAGATAGTAAACACTTTTCTCTTTTCTTTTACTTTGAGTGGAGAGCTTGGAAGAGAATTGACGCCTCTTCTCTCGGGTTTATTCTTCTCCCTTATGTTTTGTTTAATTATGTTTACTTCAGTTAGTATGTGTAACTAACTCTCTTATAGGGCTCGATTGAAGCCCTAGTTATGCATTCCCATATTTTTATTCATTGATTAAATCTTTGCATAGCTTATTATGTTACTTAACTTGATTAACACCTGTGCTTATTTACATTCCTCATATGTATGTGTAAGGCCAACGTATGCATGTGGTATGGATAGGTTAGTTAGATCAATTTGGATGACCGAGTCCTGGGTCTAACATTAGTAACAAGGGACCATCTTATCCGGATACCCGAGTTAATCAACATGGGAAACCGGGAGTAGATACCATGCCCTAGGTCTCATGTGGTTGTCGATTTCCACAGTACCTATGCTTTCTTAAGGAACAACTCAAGCAGATACCATGCTGAATCCCTTAAGGAAGAAAAGAGTTAGAGTAGATACCATGCCTAACTCGTTGCTTAGGGAAATCAATAGCTTAAGGAGTAGATACCATGCCCTTAGGTTGGCAACCAGTAGGTACACATAATATGGCTAGAACACTGATACTTTATACAAAAATCGGGAATGTATGACTAGTGGTGGATATCAAAGCCCTATGTCTTTATTATTATCAAATCACCCTTCAGTTTATTATTTTTATCTTTTTACATTGCAATTATAATTCTAAATCGAACTTTACCAATCCCTGTGGAGATGATCTTGCATTCGCACACTATGCTACACTGTTGACCTTGTGCACTTGCAAGTAAAACAAAGTACGATTATTCACCTATTTATTTAGGTATATTTTCGCACAACAAGTTTTTGGCGCCGTTGCCGGGGATTGCGCTAAAAGTTCCTTTTAGGATTACTTTCATTTTATCATTGTTATTATTTTATTTTTACCATTTTTTATCAAAACTTAATTAAAGTTGTTTTATCTTTCAGGTATTTCACGAAACCCTACTTGCACTTTCTGTGGTATTTGCGATCGATCGCAAGCTCCTGTGCGATCGAGCGCATTTAGGGCAGAAAGTACCCGAGCAACAGAGTTGCACTGCTGCACTAAAATTGGTTTTTCTGCTTTATGCACGGACTTCGATCCGGACATCCGGAATTCTTTTCCCTCGATCCCGAGCTTGAACGGACCATCCGAAAAAGGCTTAGGGACAACTTTGAGGAGAACTAAGGAGAAATCGAGAACGAAACACAAATGGCGGAACAGCTCGAAAACCAGCAACCACCTGCATGAGTTCTAATGAAGCAATCCTTCATCCCTCGGACCATTGATCAACCATCATGCATTGCATATCAACCTGAAGCAGCGGGAAATTATTACATATCTCCGCAAATCTTGAATGCTTTGACTCATTATAGGGGCACTCCTAACGAAGATCCACACTTGCACCTCCGAGAATTTATCGATCTTTGCAAGTTCCAGCATATTCAAGGCCTAGATCAAGAGGGAATCAGGTTAATTCTTTTTCCTTTTTTCATTAAAAGATAATGCTAAAATGTGGTATCATTCATTACCTGCAGACTCCATCCATACTTGGGAAGAGCTATCCAATAGATTTCTAAAGAAATTTTTTCCAGCCCAAAAGGCAAGGCAGATTAGGAAGGAGATTCAATCATTCCAACAGAGGGATGGTAACCTTTTTTTCGAGGCATGGGGACACTTTAATGAGCTGCTACTCAAATGTCCACATCACAACTTACCTCAAGATGAGCTGGTCTTGGCTTTCTATGAAGGTTTGAGTGGCATAAATCAAAGTATAGTGGATTTCAGTTGTGGAGGTATGTTGATGGAGAAGACTAGTGAAGAAGCCATGGAGCTGTTTGAGACTTTAAGTGAGCACACCCAGCAATTCTCCTCGAGAGGGAGACAAGGAGTAAAGAGCAAGGGCATGTATGAAGTTAACTTACTCGGTGGAATTCCAACTCAGATAGATGGAATGGAGAGGAAACTAGATATGCTTGTAAAAGCCATGACTGCTCAGAACACCTCACCAATTCCACAAGTCACACAACGCAAGGTATGTGCATTATGTTCTAAATTTGATCACACTACTGAGACCTGCCATTTGTATTCATCTACAGATCCCGAGCAAGTGAACTATGTGGGATCGAACAATGCATATGCAAATACATACAACCCTGAATGGCGGAACCACCCCAACCTTTCATGGAGCAACAATCAAAGCAACTTAAACCTTCAAGGGCAACAAGGAAACTGTCATAAAGCAGCCCAACCAGTTCCAGAACCCAAGAAGGATGATCTAGAAAGTCTTGTAAAACAATTGGCCACTCAGCAACAACAACTAATGGCAACATTGATAACTTCACAAGATCAGCAAAGACAAACAATTGAAAAGCATGAGCAAACCATCCAAAGGCTGGAAGTACAAATGGGGCAAATGGCTAAGGAGTTAAGTGGAAGACAGCAAGGAGAACTTCCTGCACAAACACAACCAAATCCAAGAGGACATCAACAGCTAAAAGCCGTTACAACTCTCCGGAATGGGAAGATCATAGGAGTTAATGAGCCAGCTCAAGCATCTCAAGCATCTTAAGCTAAGCCATCCACATCCAAGGTAAGTGAAGTAGAAAAGTGGAATGCACCACCCTTCCCTCAAAGGTTAGTAACACCAAAGAAAGATAAATTGTTTGATATCTTTGAAACTTTGAGAAAAGTAAAAATTAACATTCCCTTATTAGATGCAATTAAACAAATTCCTTCCTATGCTAAATTTTTAAAAGATTGTTGCACTAATAAAAGAAAGTTTCAAGAACATGAAACAGTGGCTCTAACTGAAGAGGTAAGTGCGATTTTGTTAAGAAAACTACCACCAAAACTAAAAGATCCGGGTAGTTTTACTGTTCCCTGTAGGATAGGTGATCAGTTGTTTGAGAAAGCATTACTAGATTTAGGAGCAAGTTTCAATTTGCTACCATACACAGTAGTTGAAAAGCTAGATTTGGGGGAGCTTCAACCAACCTCTATCACTTTGCAATTGGTAGATAGAAGCATCAAAAGACCTAGAGGTATACTTGAAGATGTATTGGTAAAGGTAGGAGAGTTTATTTTGCCTGCTGACTTCATTGTGTTAGATATGGAAGAATGCCCTATGCCATTACCTCTGCCCATCATCTTAGGAAGACCCTTCATGAGGACGGCTGATACAATAATTAATGTAAAAAAGGGTATTGTAAGTATGACGGTAAATGGTGAGACAATAGAATTTAAGATATTTGATGCAATGAAATTACCCCAAGATGATAATGATGATGAATGTGTTGATGAATTTTTTATGCAAAGTGCTATCAAGCAAGCTTTTCAGGTCTATCACATTGATCCATTGGAGGCCGCCCTCACCCATAGCTTCACAGGACCTGATATTGAGCCAGCATTAGAAACTGTCTATGATGACATTTTTGAAGCCGTGCACCTCCTTGAAGCCTCTCCAAAGTATCCAAGTAAGTTCACTCCTCCGTTTGAAAATCTTGAGCATACTAATACTACTTTTCTCTCATCTATTGTCCAGGCACCAAACTTAGAATTGCAGCAGTTGCCTGCAAGAAATCAGACCTTCATAGTACATGGACACAAAGTCACACCACACTCAAAAATAATAGTGCAACCAAGGGATGAAGATTTAACACCCCAAATTGTTCAGTATGCAACAGCAACCAGAGCACCTAAGCCACATGCAGTGAATTTTAAGTACTCTTTGCCAAAAGACTAAATGATGAAGCTACTATAGAGAGCATTTGAGCAGCTCAGACTTTGATAAACGTATAGCTCAACTGCCTCTATTGAGGTCAGTGGCAGTAAGACCCCTGAGTACGCACTCTCTGCCACAAGTGAGATCGAGCGCACTTCACAGTGCGATCGAGCGCACATTGGACAGCAACTTGCCATGATGCCTAAACTGTCAACCTCAACCTCCTGCACCCGGTTCCTTCTCGACTGCACCACTTGGAGACCAGCAGTGAGAGGGTACCACGTCTGGCTGAAGACATTAAACTTAGCGCTCATGGGAGGCACCCCAAAGCATATCCTTTTCATAGTTTATTATTAGTATTTCATAGTTTACTTTTTTATTGTTGTTTATTACTTGTTTTCCATTTTATGTCTGTTTTTCTTTCTTTTTCGAGGACAACATGAGTGCATCAAGTTGAAGTTTGGGGGTGTGCTACGAGCCATGTCAGCCATCAGTTCTCCATCTCCCAGGTCAGCTCTTTCCATGCTATTCACACATTTGGGACAATGTGCAATTTAAGTTTGGGGGTATGGGGACACACTCACACACTCACTATGTCCCACATTTTTTTTGTTGTTTTGTTATTATTTTCATAGATAAATGCTTGTTCATTATGTCCAATAAACTTTTTATGATCTAAACAAAATGTTATGATTTGTCTTCATCAGTGAGCTTAACACTTTGAACATATAGGTCAATAAACAAGTTTTGAACCTAGATCACTGCCCTTTTGGCATTTAAGAATTCACAAGTTTAACTTGAACTATCACGAGCACATTAGCACATAGCTGTGTGGGGTATGACATGTTATTTGGATTGGTATGTTTCTTTTGCTTGACTGTGAACTAGATGACCTATTAGATTGACATGTTGGCATATAAAAATAGAAAAGATTGATTCGTGCTCAAAAAGAAAAAAAAATGCTCCTAATGATCAATAAAAACAAATCTTCCGCTGAGTAACTGGCCCTCTTGCCTCAGTAAGCATTGAGTGTCACGTCAAAAGGTGGAAAATCTTAAGTGATCATTAAAAAGGAATTTTCCGCTGAGTAACTGGCCCTCTTGCCTCAGTAAGTATTGAGTGTCACGTCAAAAGGTGGAAAATTCTAAATTGTAGCATAAAAATCAGTTAGTTTCGTAGCCTTGTTGACTCGAGCCAGTAAGTCCTTAGGGGTGTCTTTATACCTAATGCCCTAAAACCATCTGGTTTGGGAGTCATTGGCTAAATACTCGTTACACGAGTCAACAAGAAAGCTTAAGGGAACTAACCTGGCAAAAATCTCGCCTATAAACGACTATGCCATATTTGTTGACTCTAAAAGGAAGTTTGGTGAATCTTGAGTCATCGAAACACTACCCATTTGAATATCTTGGAAACTCAATCTTTTATGTGCTAGTCACCACACACCAAAGTCAAACTTGTGATATCTTAAAATACCTAGTGAATATGATTTACGTTCAAAACTCTTATTCATTGCAGATATATGTTTACACTTGTTAAGCTTGCTCATGAATGCGCATCATTGTTTTGTGTAAAATCTAGATTTTTTATAGACACTATGAACATTGGATTTATCTATATTTCTGTTTTAGTTTTTAATTTAGTATTGCTAAGGGACTAGCAATATGTAAGTTTGGGGGTGTGATAGACGCTTAAATATACATATTTAAGCCCCCTTATTTACACTTGTTAGATCCTTTATTATGTTAATTTGGTATCTTTTACTCCATTTGTGTGTTTTACATGTTTTTATAGGGTCTTGGAGAAAAAGAAGCAGTTTTGGCACTTTAAGGAAGAAATCTAGAAGCCCTGGAGCACTTTCTGGACAAAGTGCAATCGAGCGCACATGCAATGCGATCGAGCGCACATACAATCGTGCGCACACTTGTAGGATCGAGCGCACACTGCGATCGAACGCAAGGACACATGCGATCGAGCGCAAATGTACAGGCATGAATAGTAAACTGCAGAACCCTATTTTGGAAATAACCCTATTTTGGAAATAAAGGAGTTTTGTGTTTTAGGAAAGTTTAGAAACTCATGAGTCTATTAGGACTTCTCAAAGACCTATAAATACACTTGTAACTCACACACAAAAAACACACCTTAGATAGTAAACACTTTTCTCTTTTCTTTTACTTTGAGTGGAGAGCTTGGGAGAGAATTGAAGCCTCTTCTCTCGGGTTTATTCTTCTCCCTTATGTTTTGTTTAATTATGTTTACTTCAGTTAGTATGTGTAACTAACTCTCTTATAGGGCTCGATTGAAGCCCTAGTTATGCATTCCCATATTTTTATTCATTGATTAAATCTTTGCATAGCTTATTATGTTACTTAACTTGATTAACACCTGTGCTTATTTACATTCCTCATATGTATGTGTAAGGCCAACGTATGCATGTGGTATGGATAGGTTAGTTAGATCAATTTGGATGACCGAGTCCTGGGTCTAACATTAGTAACAAGGGACCATCTTATCCGGATACCTGGGTTAATCAACATGGAAAACCGGGAGTAGATACCATGCCCTAGGTCTCATGTGGTTGTCGATTTCCACAGTACCTATGCTTTCTTAAGGAACAACTCAAGCAGATACCATGCTGAATCCCTTAAGGAAGAAAAGAGTTAGAGTAGATACCATGCCTAACTCGTTGCTTAGGGAAATCAATAGCTTAAGGAGTAGATACCATGCCCTTAGGTTGGCAACCAGTAGGTACACATAATATGGCTAGAGCACTGATACTTTATACAAAAATCGGGAATGTATGACTAGTGGTGGATATCAAAGCCCTATGTCTTTATTATTATCAAATCACCCTTTAGTTTATTATTTCTATCTTTTTACATTGCAATTATAATTCTAAATCGAACTTTACCAATCCCTGTGGAGATGATCTTGCATTCGCACACTATGCTACACTGTTGACCTTGTGCACTTGCAAGTAAAATAAAGTACGATTATTCACCTATTTATTTAGGTATATTTTCGCACAACACCAGACCCAATTAACATGCACCTAACCTTTTCCATAAGGGTTCTGTTCATCCTCTCAACAACTTCATTTTGATGAGGGGTTTTCACAACCGTTCTATGTCTTAGAATGCCATTTAATTCACAGAATTTATCAAAATCCTTATTAAAAAATTCTAAGCCATTATCGGTTCTTAACACCTTAACTGCCTTGCCCATTTGAGTATCCAGCAACTTTTTCCACACCACAAATTTATTCAAAGCATCTGATTTATTTTTAAACAAATAAACCCAAACCATTCTTGAATAATCATCAATTAAAGACAGAAAGTAACGATTACCTCCCTGTGTTGGTCTTCTTGCTGGTCCCCAAAGATCCGCATGGATGTAGTCAAGAATCCCCTTAGACTTGTGCACTCCGATGTTGAAGCTGACCCGGTGTTGCTTCCTAAGAACGCAACACTCGCAGAAACCAAGTTTCTCTATCTTGTCACCACCAAGTAGACCATCCTTACTGAGAACTTGCAGCCCTTTTTCACTCATATATCCCAACCAATTGTGCCAAAGTACTGCCTTATCCATCTCAGCCATCAAGCATGCTGCTTGATCCTTGATTTCTGTCTCTCCGATCATCTCATAGAGACTGTCTTTGATTGCTGCTTTGATCACTATCAAAGATCCCTTGGTTACCTTGATCTTTCCTCCTTCAGCTTTGTATGTGTACCCCATGGAATCCAGCTACTCCAATGAGATCAAATTCCTCCTCAAATCCGAAAGATACCTCACATTTTGCAGCATCCTTGTGAATCCATCAAACATCCTCAATTGGATGTCTCCTATCCCCCTCACTTGGCAAGAAGTATCATTCCCCAAGAAAACCTTTTCATCATTGATTTACTTGAAATTCTTGAACCAATCCCTGTGAGCGCACATGTGATAAGTGCACCCGAAATCCAGGATCTATTTCTCGCTGCCTTGCCTCCTGCTCACATTTGAGCACACAACAAGAACATCATCTTGCTGCTTTCCTTTGGCAACCGAAGCCTCTCCATTGTTGGTATGGCTTCTTCCTCTCTCATCCCACAACCTCTTCTTGCAATCTTTCTTAAAGTGACCCTCCTTATTGCAGTAGAAGAACCTCTTTCCTCCAAATCTTGGTTTGGAATGTGCTCTCCTATGGCTCTACCCTCTACCCTTTGATTTCTCACTGTAGTTGCCATGGGTTCTACTGCCATTCCGAGTTACTGGCCTTCCTCTAACAAACAGCCCTTCTCCACTTGATGCTTCCCTCATCTTGGCTTGGAAATCATGAGCCTTTATAGCATTGATCACAATTTCATTGGTTAGTGTATCTCTTCCATATTCAATAGCATTAATCAAACTCTCAAAATAATCAGGAAGAGAATTTAACAATATAACATCCAATTGTTCATCCGAGAATGTTACACTACAACTAGCCAAATCTTGAACTAGTTTGTTAAAGACGTCAAGATTATCTTGCAACTCTTTATTAGGATCCATTTTAAAAGCAAAGATTCTTTTAAGAAGATAAATTTTATTAGGGAGAGTTTTGGTAAGAAACAACTCATCTAGTTTCTTCCATATGACAGCAGGATCTTCCAAGTCTCCGCACTCCCTTGTGACACTATCCGACATGTGTAGGAAGATGGTGCTATACGCCATCTTCTTCATCTCAATCTGCTAGACGTCCATGATACTTACTGGAAAAGGGTCATCTTCTCCAAGAGCCAAGTCTACCTTCTGTTGCATAAAAACAACCTTGATCTTCCGCTTCCACAGGGAAAAATCTCCCTTTCCATCAAACTTCTCAACAACGAAATTTGAACCCATTCTTGCGGAGAAAATCCCAGATTTGTGCAGTACCCAAAATTGCTTTCCAATTTTTTCTAAACCTCAAGAACACGATTGAAGATTGATCTCAATACCGTTCTTGAATCACCCTCAAGAACACGATCAGATCTTGATCTTTACTCCGTTCTTGAATCACCCAAGAAGTTTATCTTTGATTCTTGGAGTCTTGCTCCGATACCTTTTGTTCTTGCTCCAATACCTAGCTATGCAAGCTCTGATAGCACTGTTGGGAAACCACCCTCAATGATCATAAGAGGTGATCTTCCAAACACCCAAGTCTAGAATGACTTGTAAAGAAAAGAAACAGCAAACGAAAGCAAGAAAGAACACAAGCAATTTGTTATCGAGGTTTGACAATGTGCCTACGTCCCCGTGAGCTACTCCGAGCTCTCTGCACTATCTTATCAATAGAGTTCTTTACAATCAGCAACACCTCTTCAAGAACTCACTAGTTCTTGAAGAACAAAAGAAGAAGAAGTAAAATAAAGTGATAAGAACTAACCCTGGAATTTTCCCAAGAAAATCCCCCTTACAAGCCCTTAAATCCCCTTTCTATTCTACTCTCTCTTTCAAAACAACCAACCTTTACAATGAGTCTCTCTTGTTTTGTGTCTTTGCACTCTTACAATTGATCTCACTTTCAATTACAAGTTATGTCTCACACATGTATGTCACACACCTCTTCGAGATTGAAGCTAGGTGACCCTTTATATAGTGCACCACTTCTTGAACCTATCTTGAAGGTCAATTTCCACCCTTAGATATTGAGAACCAATCAACCTTAGCCCCTTATCAAATCTAAGTAAAGCTGTGCGTTTTAATCTTGCTCCATGCGCCATCTCAAAGGCTGAAAAAACCTAGTCTTAGTGTGCCTGGCGCCGCGGGCCAGAACAGGGCAGGCCGCAGTGCAAGACAGGGCTGAAACATCCTCCTCTTTGGGAGCTGCGGCGCACCCTCCTTGTGCCACGATGCACACCTGGGCTGAGCTTCCTTCACTTGCTGTGCACTGAGGCGCACACTTCCTAAGACGCGGCGCACAGCTGGTGACATGATGCTGATGAACCTCCTTCCTTGCAACCGTTTAATGCTTAGACAAATACCAATAGACTTTACATTTAAAAAGTTGACTATCCATTTATGCACCTGATGCTTAGTTTAGGCAATCGACTGTCTATTTTATACAGCCGACTATACTCTTTAGAAACTTAGAATTTTTACTTTATATTTGAAGAAAAATAAGATTTTAAACTATAAAAACATTTTCTAAAATGTGTTTTAGAGCCATAATAAAGCTATGTAAATGAAATAAGAATTACATTATGATCAACAACTTTAGGAGCTTATGATCTTGGTCTTCAGACTTCTTCCGACATGTGTATGTATCTTCTTAAGTGTGTACACCCATTCTTCTTCTTGTATTGTCATTTTATGATGCATCTTAATAGCTTAAACACTTAGATAAATTAGTTAGAACAAATTAAGTTCTTTTGGTCATTATTAAAATCAAAATAGGGTCAACTAAGAGAACAAAGAAGAAAGGATGGAGGAGAGATAGAAAGACACTTAGGGGTGGGTTAGTAAATGGTGTTAGGAGAAAGGAAGAGAAAGAAGATAAATGAGAGGAAAAGAATAGAACAATGAGGGAGAGATGGAGAAGAGATTGAGAGAGGGTTAAGGGTGGATTAGTTAGTTAATCCACTAGCTTGGGTTAAGGTAGCTAGGGTTAAGGAGAAAAAGGTGATTTATGGGTTTATTTGTTACTAAAGGGCATTATGGACAAAAACACATACTACTAACCATTTAAAGTGAAAGAAAACGTGAGGGTCTGGCTTGAAATGAAGGGGGCCAGACTTTTGACCTCTTATTTTGATATTCTTCCTTGTTTTTTTCCTTTCAAAATCCTACTTGACAGAATCGATCTTTACATGGAAAGTCTCTTTTAACATCAGCTCAAAGTTGCTAACTTTATGTAATTGAATGAAAGTTGAGGTATTTTTCTACAAATTTATTATTAAGAAAAGTAATCGTTCGATTAATTTCATTTTAAGAATTTTAATTTAGTGCTACTACACGCAATGTAGATATATTATATTCCATTTTTTCTTCTTTATTTAAACATAACCTAAAACAAAATGGTTCAATTATAGTGCCTCAAAATCAATCCAAATTGGACCGTAATGAGCCTTGTGATGTTGAAACTACTATGGCGAAGATAGACAAATAACATTCTTAAATAGTTTCACATGTGGGAGTACTCCCACTCTCCAACTCTAAAGTGCCCCAACAATTACAATATGAATTTTATCACAGATAAACCTCCTAATATTAATGGATTAATAAACAACTTTTAAATTCCATATTCAAATTTATTAGCAGCACATAATAAATGAAATAAAGTGAAGACTCTAAAAAAGATACTTAAGGGGATGAGGAGTATGTTATTTCATGTCTGATTAAAAGGATATATATGATTGTGAAATTTAAAGTAATAATGTTATATTTTTTAATTAAACATAAGATAACATATTATACCAATAACATACCAATATTTCATTCCCTTTAAGCTACAGTTTTAAAATCCTAGTTCTATTATATTCTTTGTGCAATCAAACTGGCTTTTATTTTTATCTCATCATGAATACTAACACTTAACACGTGTTGCTATAATAGTTAAAGAAATTATATATTTTTAAATTAACACATACACCCACAAGTCACCAAAATCTCGTTTAATCTCAATCTAACAATCTCATGAATAAAACATATTATTAAAATAATCTCATTTTAATCGCTTATAATTTTATCCCACTATAATCCTAATCTTATCACACTGTAATCTTGTCTGTGAACCAAACGGACCCAAAAAACTATATCTCATATCATAGATGGCATTTTTTTTCTTCTTTTTTTCTTAAAATCTAATCTATTATCATATTATGGCCATGTTTGGGTTGTCATTTAAACTAACTTAAAGCAAGTTAGCTTAAATGAGTTCAAAGCAAAATGACAACCCATTTGCCTTGAATTCATTTAAGTTAACTTGCTTTAAGTTAGCTTAAATGACAATCCATACATGACCTATATATATAGCATCTCAACACACGCTATGTGTGTGTTGATCTGCTCTTTTATGTGACCATTAAACTTGGCATGCTTATAGGTAAGAAGATAAGAGAGATAAGAAGAGTGAAGAAGTTAAGTTTGAGTGGGATAGTAGGATAGTGAGAGAGAAAAACATGGGTTGAAGATAAGAGAGATAAGGAAAGTAGAGAAGTTAAGTCTGAATGGGATTGTGCGAGGAAAAAACATAGGAGAAAAAAGTAGGGAGTTGTAGTCTTACATAAATAACCTTATTTAAATATTTTATTTATATATTTAAGTAGAGGTTTAGGAGACATTTTGAGGGGTGGACACCAAATGGGAATTCTGACTTTATTATAGTATAGATTTATCATGAAAGCTTTGAAAAACAAACTATCAACCTCTGCCATATGTTATTTTAATTTTTGTTTCCACTAAAACGACGATGTTTTGGTTTTATAATTATTTTGACTATACAAATCTAATCTAAAAACCTTGTAAAACTTCTAAGTAGTAATTTTTTTTCTCCAGAAAAGGTTCAAGTAAGGAATATAATCAAGTTAATATTAAATCAGTTTTAAACAAATTTAAACTACAATATTATATATATTTTTAAAAAAATTGAATTTATATGACAACCTTTTCTTCCTTTTTGAGAATTCTATCCTTGAACCTCAATTGATCGGCTGCTCCATATATGTAATTTCTTCACTTTATTGGGTTTTTATTTCTCATAATTTTATGTGAGTTATGTGGTAGTATATAATGTGTGCGATAGTGTTGTATGTTGAAATATTGTGACCAAATCATCATATAATTATAAAATATTTTCAATAAAAATAAAATAAAAAAATTGACATGCTTTTATTGGGTAAAAGGTTAATTTCTTTATCCAAAATAAACTATTACACTTCAACAGCAGCACTGCAACCAACTACAAATTTATTAAAGTAGACCTAAACTTTTAAACAATAACAGACAATTAAACCAAATCTAATCTATAACTATTATACCCCAATTCTCAACCACACTAGTTTTGATAGGCAAAAAGTCATTCTTCTGAAAACTAAGGATCTTGTCCTTTACATTGGCAACAATTTTATTCAAAACACAATCAATACCGAAATGAACTTGCTGGTGTAGCCTTATATTCCCCTCTTTCCAAATATAGTATATACTTGTATTCCATGCTAGCTTTACAAGTATAGCCGTAAGTGATTTTCATTTGATCTATTACATACAAGACAAGTGGAATTGATGTTCATCTCTCATTTTACCAGCCTAGACTTAGTGGCTAATCAGTCCAGAAATGCAAGCCAACTTATGAAACTATGCCTAGGAATATGCCTTGTGAACCAGACAATTCTATGCCAGCTAGTCTTCATTTTTTTATCTCTGAGATGCAGTCAAGTAGCTTGAGTTGTAAAACTTCCTGATTTTGAAGGCAGCCGTATTACCTTATCATTTTTAGTTATATTCGGGACTAAAACACCACATAAAGCATTTTGTATGTTTCCTCAGATCGTCAGATCTTGCAGTGGCTAGTGCCAATTATTTTCTTTAATAACTACGACTACCTTAGCTTGTTAAGTCAAGTTGGAATCATAAATAACTCTCTTATTTTAGTGACATAAGAGAGGGTCAAAAAAATACCAGTTGTCATACCATAGGTAAGTCTGTTATCCATCTCCAATGGAATACTTCATCATAGGTTTAACTAGATGTTTTAGTTGATGTAGTTTTCTCCATGACAATGAATAGCCTGTCGGTAGTTTTACTGACCAAACTTGCAGTGAATATCTGCAACATGAATAATGCACGTCAGTCAATTTGTCAATAAGTAGCACGTGTTTGGTCGGCTCTAGTTAAACTTCCTCTTTCAAAACCTACTTCGACTTCCAGGGCCCATCACCTCTTCCAAAGGCATGAAATTGAATGCGTTCAAGACTGCTACCACTACTGTCTTATCCTCAACTTATAACACGTACTTTATGTTTTCGAAATATAATAAATAATAATAAAATTATAAATTGATTATTGGTGTTTGATAAAATAATAATTTTTTAAAAATTAAAATCATTTTTTAAGAATATTGATAAAATAACAATAAAATTATAAATTATTTAATATTTAATAAAACAATAATAGAAATGTACAATTTCTCAAAAACTTAAATTATTTCTTAAATATTTTCAGAAACTATTATTTAAGAGCATTTGACTTATTTTATTTTATAAATAATAAAAATTATTTCATAAACTCTATAAAATAGATTCTAAGAATTTTTTTTTTAAAAAAAAATAAATCTTCTTTAAACTTTATCAATTTAAACTATTTAGAGCCCTATTTTGTCGCACAAGAAGACTGGAGTATGGGATGATTTTCATCCCATCGTGGTGTTTACCTACAATGGAAGGACTTGATAAGGGACCGGATTGCAATCCCCTATGACTGGATTAAACATCCAGTTTGAGAAGGCCTCGTAACTCATCCGGACCATCCATGATAGTTGATGGGCTCTATTTTATATTTATATATATATAAACGGAAGGACTTGATAAGGGACCGGATTGCAATCCCCTATGACTGGATTAAACATCCAGTTTGAGAAGGCCTCGTCCTTTACATTTCTTTTATAGTGGATTGCAATATATCCTACTTGGGCCACTTTTATTCTATCAACCTGCACGTTCTGAGAACTGTTTACTCCACCTCTTCTTCTGTGTTTTTCGTTGATGAGACTGACTTTACGTTTATTTTCTTTTTAAATTGTAGAGGTGGGCAAAGAGTTGGGTCAGGTTGATCGGGTTATATTAATTCACGAATCGTTGAGGTCGTGAGTCATTTTGAATCGAATTTGGATCATTTTAATTTTAAGTCGTATTAAGTCTCGGGTCGGATCGAGTTCAAGTCATTTCAAACTCGAGTTATATTGGGTCTCAGGTCATGTCGGGTCAGGTCGGATTAATAAAATAGATATTTATGCTTAAGTAAAAAAATATTTTATTTACATATAATAGGAATAAACGAGTTATATTATCAAATCCATGAAAATTAATTAATAATAAGTCAATGCTTAATTTTTTAAATAATATATTTAATTTTTAATGCAATATGCAATGTTATGACTCTTAGTCTCAAAATTCAGTTTTAAGTGATTTCAGACAATTAATCCACAAAGTTATTCTCTTTAGTAACGTCTTATATTAAATTTTGGAGATTAAATTTCATATAATCACTTCATTCCATTATATTTTTTCAGGACAATTAAAAATAAAATTTTATTGTGACTTGAAAAACAATGCAAAATTTATTGTTCTTCTCGATTTTTAATTTAAAATTAATGAGATTACTCATATTATTATAATGTTGAATCATGCATATCAACACACGTAAATTAATAATTAATTAATTATGATATAATTTTATTTTTTATTTAAAAATATATATATTTTTAAGTCATTTCGGGTCGTTTTGGTTCGGATCTTTTCGGGTTTCTGGGTCTTTTGGGATTTCAAGTCGTTCGGGTCGAGTCGGGTTCATGTCATTTTGAATCCGGGTCATTTCGAGTTAGAATCAGATCAGGTTTGAGTTATATTTTGATGTATTTTTGGATCGAAACGGGTTTGGACCAGATCGAGTCATCCCAGATTTTATCACCTCTCTATATGACATGAAACACACTACAAATAAGTGATATTTACCGGCACTTTATTTCCGGCGCTTCAGAAAAGCACCGCAATATATATAACCGCCGGTACTTTCTTGGTGGCACTTTCTTAAAGCGCCGCAATAGTCAAAGAACATATAACGGCGCTTAAAAACACCGTTATATACGAATATGAATACATATTCCGACGCTTTTAAGCGCCGGTTTTAAGTGCTGGAATATGCTCGAAACCCATTTCATATTCCGGCGCTTTGAAGTGCCGAAATATGCAAAGGGTATATTCCAGTACTTTCAAGCGCTGGTATATGAAATGGGTTTTGAGCATATTCCGACACTTTGAAGCGTTGGAATATACTCGAAACCCATTTGAAGCACTGGAATGTGAAAGTAGCATATTTCGGCGCTTTTAAGCGCCGAAATATGAAATGAGCAAACATTCGCGCTCTAAAGCGCCGGTATATGCCCCTTTTCATATTTCGGCTACTTAATTTCACAAATATTGTCGTTCTTTGCCGCGTCCGTGCTTTTGCCTAAAATTTTCTCTCTCGATCTCTCTGGTATCCTCCACTACCGCTGCAACATTTTCTCTCTCTCTCTCTCTGGTTTCCTCCTTGCCACGTCCGTGCTTGCTTAAAATTTTCTCTCTCCCTCTGGTTTCCTCCACTGCCGCTGCAACATTTTCCCTAAAATTTTCTCTTTCTATTTTTCTCCTTGTCGCGTCCATGCTTTTCCCTGAAGCAGCTCTATTATGGTCTGGGAAAACCCACCGGGGGTCGGCATCTTCATCGTCATTGGTCCCTCTCAGGTAAATCTCTCTGTCTCACTTATTGGTCTCTTTGAGTTGCTTCTTTTCTCAACTTCTAATTAAGTTTCGCTTCATTGTACTCTCTCATACAGGAATTTTTGTTTTTCTCCACAATTTTGGTAAGTTATTGTTAGTTATATTTGTATGTTGTTATTATAAAATTTAGAGTTTTAAATTCAGGTTACGCATACCTCAAATTTTTGGGTTCCATGCATGATTCCCACCCCCCTTTTTGCTTTTGTTTGGTCTTTGTTATAAAATAGTATTTATTTTCTCTTTTCTCTTTCTGGTAAATTTTGATTTTGACATCATTCAGTCTGAATTAGTAAAATAGGTTTATAATTTTTGCAATTATTGGGATGTTTATATTAAGTGAAAAAAAGGTATGCTTCTCTCATAACGTTCCCATAGTTTGGTATTTCTTATAAAACAATGTGGATAATGCTATTTTGGTTTGATTGATTTTTGTTTTCTGACCTATCACATTGGACTATGCTACTTTGGTTCACATTAGCTTAAAATCAAGCTGATTAATTTCCTGCAAATATTGTTTTCTTTTGGTTATTAACAGCTCTTAATTACTAATATATATTAACCTTTTTCAGTTTCAAGAGGCAGTAATCAATTAAAATTCTTGATTTAGTTTTTTTAATGTTTTGTAGGAGTACTATATGTTGTTATGATTAATTTTTGTCTAAATAAGAAATATTTGTCTGAACTAGGAGTATTACATTGTAAGCCTTCTCTAATTATTATGTTTATTTTCCAATTCTTCTGTTTTTGTAAGTAAAGCTTATAGAAGTGATTAAAAATAGGTGGTTTAATATCCTTAGTTTTAGGTTTCAGGGTATTTTTTTTGTTGATGACGAGGTGATTTTGTGGGGCTTCTAGCATGTAGATAGTTTTTGTAATTGGTTACACCCCATTTTGTGGGGCTTCTAGCATGTAGCATGTAGCAGTAGTTCCCTTAGTTTGTATTTCCATTCTTCTTTTCCATCTTCGTATGCTATGGCTAGTGTTATAGAGTAACCTCTCCTGCCACTGCTTCAACTAAGCAAGATTCCCAGTAAATGGGCCTCATATGTTCATAGCATATATTCTAATGGCATTACTGTACAGTCTTTTTTTTTTGGGATTGCTAACAAAGGCTTTTTTCCTAAATCTAAATAGCTTTGATTATTGTGTTCTTTCCCCTTTAAATGGGAACTTTATTCACGAATATCTTATTGTGTTCCTTCCCCTTTAATTAAATGTCTTTTCAGTATATTCAGGTTGCTTTATTTTTTTGAATCATCACCATGGATGTTTTGGAAATGTCAGATATTAACACATTGCTTCATTATGAAATTTTGGTTTTACTAAATGTAGAATCAAAGATCTTTACTCTACCTCTTTTTAGTCCTTTTTTTCTTCTCTGCTTATATTGATAACAGAAGCATTATCATAGAAATGGTTCTAAGAGGAAGATTCTTTTTATTTACATTTTTTTATGAGTATCTTCTTAATTTTACTATTATGGTTCCTTCATCTTTTTTTTATTATTTGAGTGAAGGTGTGAGATTTTGTTTCTTCTTTTTTTGGGTTGTCATGTGAAATTTTTCATGGAATTTTACCATGTTCTCGTTTTCCATCCAAATGTAAATTGTGGCATAAGTAAAGCTTAAACACTAGAATGATGTAACTGAATTGATTAAAATCATGTTACTGTTTCTAACCTGTTCTGTTTTGATGTTCTTTCAAGGACAGGGAAGACCTGCTTAGCTAGTTTAATTAGTCATCATAAAGTACTACAAAATGATAGTTTCTTTGGCTTGGTAGCAGGTCTTGTTCACACTGACTGTTTATGTAAATTATGTGGGTGTACTCTACAGTTGAAAAAAGAATCTGCAAGTTCTCTTTGATTTGTTTTTTCTCTTTAAAAACTTATCTTTGTAGTCTTTAAGTTTTGGCTCCATATTTCTTATTCCCTCTATGTGATGAAACTTCGATTGTTCTACATTTTATTCATCGAAAAGATAATGGGTGCACAAGGAAGTTGTCTTTAAGGGCATATGAGCTTATCTTGATATTATATGGAAAGAATGAAAGATTGTCATCTATATTATAGTAATAAGCTTTATTTCACTTAATTTGGTATTCTCGTGAAATGGATTGACATATTTTGAATATAAATCTTATCAAATTCTATTTTTCAGTTTTATGACTCTCTATTTTGTATTATGTTTTTCCAAGTAGTTGAAGATTCACATATTTTCTTACTTCCAATTTATTCACATATTTTGAATTCTTTATCGATACTGTGGAAAATATGAGATTTAGCACTTGATGGTGAAACGTAAGGATGCTTCATTTCATCCATGCCTGTTGTGACTTCCTAAAACATTGTCATTTACTTTAATTTCTTGTGATGCCATAGATCCGGACGGGTACTATTTTGTTTCCACTAGTATTGGGTTACACATCCTTATTTTTAATACTCTCATCACATAGCTGCTAAATGTTCAGTTCTTTTGTTTCAGCCCTCAAACTTAATTTCTGCTTGATATTTGTTGCATTATGATGTATGCATGCACACAAACACTTGTTAACGTTCATAAATCGATAACATTCTGTTGCTTTGAGCTGTAGTTTAATGTTTTTAATTTTTCATTTAGTGTAATATTTTATGTATGTGAGTTTCGTTATTGTTGCTTGTCATTCATCAAGAGCGATGGATATTCTGATGGTGAATATCAAACTCTTCCATATGCACTCCTACTATAATTTCTGCAGTACATAGCTCAAAGTGAATGGTTTCTTATACAATTTGATAACATGTTCCATTTTAACCCCCTATCTTTGTTCGTGACAGAATATAGTTTCAGTTTAGGGAAAAATTATTGAGGTTCTTCCAGTTTTAGTATGTTCCCGGGATGCAATATCTAGATGACCTACTATTTAGCATACATGCACATGGGCTCTAAACATTGTTTTAAAAATGTATACAAGCCTACATAAAATGCATCTGTTTTATGAATTTTATTCACGAATATCCCTCTGCATTGCCATTTGCCTCTTTGTGTGTATACTCTGCATGTTTCACACATGTTACTAGTACACTGTAATGTTATGGAAAATAAATAATGTTTATTTTTTTTAAAGAATTTTTTATTGGGATACTTTGAATATAATATTAAATATACAATGAATATTTTTCTTATTTTTTTAAAATAGAACTAATAATGTTTTCACGTAATGTAGTTACATGAATGGTTTTTTTTGTATTGGGATAGTTTGTATATAATATTAAATATAGTTTTAACTCAATTCGTTGTTATCAATTTCAGTTCATCCGCTTACCAATCAAATCCAAGTATGTGATTATGCCTTCTTTTGCCAAAATATTTCATTTTTGACTTTCTTAACAATGTTTTAGGAAAGTCTATTGGCTTTATCTAAAAATGGATAAAAGTTGGATAGATAAACCGAGGTTGAGTAAAGTCTATGTGGATAGTGTTGCAAACTTCATTAGATTTGCGTGTCAGAAACCTTGTGGTCGTGGTAGTATTGTTTGTCCATGTAGGAGATGTGGTAATTGTTATTCATTCGAACCAGAAATTGTTCAGGAGTATCTACTATATAATGGTTTTAGTCCAGGTTACACCGAGTGGGTTTTTCATGGGGAGAAAGTCTCTTGTATAGACCACACTCACACTAGTTCACAACCCACTAGTGTTCCAGGTGGCTTCATGGGACGAGATGACATGTTGGGTTTGCTCCAAGGTGCCTTTGAGGTTACTTGTGAAAACCCAAACAATGAACCATTAAGTTTGGGAATCGAAGTGGGATCTTCAAATGAGCGTGGTGAAGAGCAACAGGCTTATGGTGGGTTTGAGTTCAATAATTATGGTGATCCTTCACACGTCGAACATCCAGTTCGTTCTGCTATTGATGAGATGACTCAGTATAGCAATTTGATGAAAGATTACGATAATGAACTTTATCCGAGTTTTCAGAATTTCACAAAGTTAAGTTTCATGTTATATCTACTACACCTCAAATGTTTGAATGGGTGGTATGCTAAATCTCTGAATATGTTGCTTGAGTTTATCAACATGGCATTTCCGATGTGTGCTCCATTGCCATAAAATTATAATGAAGCCATGAAGATTATCAAAGGATTGTGTCTTGGCTATGAAAAGATTCATGTTTGTCCTAATGACTGCACACTATATTGGGGTGAGCATGTGAATGATGAATTTTGTCATGCATGTGGTGTGCCACGGTGGGTTAAAAACAATGTTGATGATGAGGATCTGTTAAATGAGATGGATGATCAATCGAAAAAGAAAAAGCCAGCTAAAGTATTGCATTATTTCCCGTTAATATTGAGATTGAAGAGGATATATATGTCATCTAAAACGGCTTCGTTAATGAGATGGCATGATAAAGATCGAACAAAAGATGGGATTTTAAGACACCGGACAAACGGATTAGCCTGGAATGAATTTGATACTTTGTATCCCGATTTTACAGCTGATCCTCAAAGTGTTAGGCTTGGTCTAGCTAGTGACGGGTTTAATCCCTTTCGAACAATGAGTTTAACTTATAGTACATGGCCCGTTCTTTTGGTCCCATACAACTTGCCACCGTGGCTTTGCATGAAGCAAACATCCTTCCTCCTTTCAATGGTTATTCCTGGTGAGAAAAGCCCCGGTAATGATATTGATATCTTTTGCAGCCTCTAATGGAAAAGTTGAAACAGTTATGGGATAGTGTTGATGCGTTTGATGCGTCCATCAATCAAAGCTTTAAGCTGCGCGCTTCTCTTCTTTGGACTATTAACGATTTTCCAGCATATGCAAACTTATCTGGTTAGAGCACCAAGGGGCGGGTTGCTTGTCCATGTTGTGGGGAATCTACATATTCTGTATGGTTAAAGCACGGGAGAAAGTTTTGCTATATGGGTCATCGTCGATGGTTAGTAGAAAACCATGAGTTTCGTTTTCAAAAGGATCAGTTTTATGGCACCATAGAGTTGGGATCTGCTCCTGTTCCGTCGTCTGGGCATGATGTTTTAAGACAACTAGAGGGTGAAAACTATATCTATGGTAAAACCTCGAAGCCTTCTAAGAAGAGGGCAAGAAAGGATGTTGGTACTTCTACGGAGCAAGTGCTAGTGGATAAAGTTGATAACGTTTTTGAGAGTGTAGACGATTTCCTTGAAAATGTTGATAATGAGGATCTTCCCATGGATGAGGGAGTTGTAGATACGTTGTGGAAAAAAAGAAGCATTTTTTTTAGTTACTATATTGGAAAGACAATCTATTGCGTCATAATTTAGATGTGATGCATATAAAGAAGAATGTATGTGATAATTGATTGGAACAATATTGAATATAGATGGTGAGACTAAAGATAATAAAATGCACGCCGCAATCTCGAGGAAATTGGTATTAGGAAAGACCTCCATTTAGTTGTTCTTCTTAATGGAAAAGATCACTCGTCTCCAGTATGCTACACTATGTCCACGAAGAAGAAGCAGAATTTCTTGACAGTTTTAGCAAATCTTAAAAGTTCCTGATGGGTATGCATCAACAGCTTTAAATTCCACAAAAAGGAACATGAGAGGTTTAGACGATATCAAAATTCGGGAGTTATGGTTGAAGTGGATGATAAAATGTGTTATGGTGTGCTCAAAAATATCATCGAGTTGGATTACTATGGGATGTTTAAGATTGTGTTGTTCTGTTGTGATTGGGTGGATATTAATTCACCCAGGGGTTTAAAGAAAGATGCAAGTAGGTGCATTCTCGTGAACTTGAATAGGTTCACACACACTGGTTAGTTATTGAAGGATAACCCGTATGTTATTTCATCTCAGGCGAAACAAGTGTTTTATGTGCAAGACCCAACAAGAAAGGAATGGTATCATGTTGTGATCACAAAGTTAAGGGACCTATATGAAATAGGGGAAAAAATGCATGAAGAGGATGACGACACTTACAATCAGTGCATGTCTTCTAATGTAGTGGTAGATGATCAATTAGATTGTATCTCAACTTGGGCTAGGATGGACATTGACGAAGATACCAACTAGTTTTATGTGCATTTTAATGTAATTGTATTTGGATGAGTATTTATGTGATGCACATGTGTGTCAAAGAAATTTGTAATGTTTTATTGTATTCTTTCGGGTTATGTGCATTTTAATGTTTTATTGTATTTTTTTCGTACAGTTTGTGGAATGTTACTTAAGAATGTCATAAATTCCTGTTTTAGTTGTATAATTGATTATTGCTTGTTCTTTAAATCCGATTTGAACCACTTATTTGTTCATTTATTCACAGGTTCTCAACAGTTATTGATTACTGCATTTTCTGCGAGCCCTTGACCATCCCTATTTTTCAGGTGTGGTTCTTCTAATTCTTGTTAACTCTTAATGCATTCTTAATAGTGTGAGATATAATCATTTTTATGTTTTTATGTATACAGATTGCAATATGTATAGCTCAAAATATATTCCTCCCTCAGTAAGAGATAACATGTTAAACCAGACTCCAGCCGAGTCTTCACACCATCAGGAAGATATTGACCATGACCATGAGAATCACCTTGATGATGATCATGACTCGGAAAATGATTCTGATCATGAGCCAATAACAACAGAAAGTGAAAACAATGATAGTGAACAATTCGAGATAATTGGTAATTTTTGTATTATAATACATTCTCTTTATAACTAGTTTGATATCACATTGTTATACTAATTATAAAATTTATGTTTTCAATGTATAGATTCTGAAGGGAGAGTGAGGAAGCAAACACGTGTCCTGAGAACCTCACAAGTGTGGTCCCTTGAACGTGGGGAAAAAATTGTGGTTCACTTCAATGCACGTAATCAACTAATTAAAAAGGGTGGCCAAATATTAAATAGCTGGTTGGGCAAGGTTGTAAAGATAAGGAACCTGATGAGTCTTAAATATTGCATATTTTAGACCATTAACTTATATTTGTTATGCTCTTAGTTAGTAGTATTTCACTTTATTTTATGTATTTTTTTTTTTTTTGTGTTTTGTGTATTTTTACAGGTTTGTGGAGAAATTGAAGCATTTCAGGAGATGTGAAGCTTCAGGAGACATTGCGATCGATCGCACGAGATATACGATCGAGCGCATCTGTGCTCGAGTGCACTTGCCTACGAACGAGCACAAGGTCAACATCCCACATCGAAATATTTGAAGTTCAGTGCATCTGCGATCGATCGTAGCAGACATGCGATCGAGTGCACATGAGATCGTGTGCACAAGACATGCGATCGATCGTACCTGCAATCGATCACACCACACTGCGATCGAGCGCACACGGGCAGTATCCCATATCGAATCTGCAACCCATATTGCTCCGGGTCTTCCCCTATATAAACACCATCTGGCTTCATCATTCAGGGTACAATTCCTGAGCCACTTTGGTGTTTACCGGTGGACGTCCGCTAGCATTCTAGTGGATCCCGAAGGCATTGCTACCACGAGGGGAAGCGCCGCCCATCAGCGAGTGGAATTTCTCCCATGTAAAGTTGTTTATTTATTTCTTTATATTCAGTTTTTTTAGTTTAAATGTTTAGCACTTTATATTATAGTTTTATAGTTATGAGTGGCTAGACTCTTCAGCTAAGGTTGAAGATGAAGCCCCGCCGTTGTTTGGTGCAGTAGTTCAGATTTGCTTGTACAAATCTGACAATTTTTAGTATAAATTTTCTGTCAATTATTTGAGTTAATCTTATAATTGATTGAGTTTAAATTGTCTGTTGGATATTCTTTGAGTTTCATCTGATGGATACATTGAATGTTTTTCGATTAAATTTGATTTTCTTTGTGATTTGTTAAGAGCAGATACATTGGATGCTTTTGGTTTAGTTGGGATATTCTTTGTTTTTTGTCTTATAGTTGGATTCATGGAATGTTTTGATAGGTTATATTTTTAGAACATATGTGCTTAACTTTGGTGGGGTGGATTCGGAAACCTTAGTGTTTTTATTATTAGTTTTTAAATCAATTTAATTTAGTTTTAATTTGTTTTGCAAATTATCATTCAAAATTCGGAACTAGGTTAAGATAGAGTTAATTTAGATTAAAAATTATATTTTCACAATGCAATTCCCTGTGGATTCGACCTCGCACTTGCACAACGCTATACTGCAAACAACTCGTGCACTTGCGAGTAAATTAAAACTCACAACAAGTTTTTGGCACCGTTGCCGGGGAATTGTTTGGTTTGTGAAAATTTTTGGTCTGAATTGATTTTATTTTTCTACTAGTTAGTTATGAATTTAAAAAAAAAATTTTAATTTAATTTAATTTAATTTTTTTTTAAAAAAAAGTGGATGAATCCAGCGTCGATTTCACAGTCTTTAGAGGACGCCCTCAAGGAATTCATTAAAATGATCGGCCCGTCCCTCAATGCTGCCAACACATTCAATGTTGATAGCTGTTCCATCTGTGCTAGTCCTCTGCATTTAGCACAAAATTGTCCATCAATGCCGGCTTTTACCGAGTATCCCATGGAACAAATGAATGCTTTCAATGAGTGTTGTTGGCAATCAAATGGATCTTACTCTGAAACATACAATCCAGGGTGGTGGGACCACTCTAATGTTTCATGGACGCAGAACCAACTGAAGAATCAGGGAGGAGACCCTTATCATGCTCACAATCAATACCCTCCCGAATTTCCTCCACCAATTCCAAGTTATGGTCACTCAGCTTATCCAGCACCATCACCCGCTTACCAAGCTCTCACTCAAGCGCCAGTGTCGGTTTCACAGTCATTGGAGGACGCTCTCAATGATTTCATGAAAACAACTAGCCAATCTATGAGTGAAGTGATGAGTGCAACAATAGAAAACACCCAAAGCGATTGCCACACTAGAGAGTCAAATTGATCAAATCGCAAGTTACGTGGGTGAAGGAGAGGAAGGAACGTTCCCCAGTCAAACTGATCCTAACCCAAAGGAACAGTCTGCGGTGGGAAATTTATTAACTCCTATGCATTGGCAGGAACAAGTGCAATCAATTGTCCCATTGAGGTCTGAGAGACAAGTGCACAATCAAGTGGAAGAGAACCCTGCTATGCACCAAGGGCAAGAAAGTGGCAACAATGAGAAGAGAGATGCTGAGCCATCTACAGCCACACCTATTATTAATGATCTCTCTAGGTCGTTTTTACCTAAAGCGCCTTACCCTGAGAGACTACAAGCGCCCAAGAAAGAAGGGAAGTCTGAGGACATTTTGGAGGCATGCTTTGCTCAATTTGAAGACTATTTGGATTGGGATGAGTTGTTTGAGCAAGCAAATGCTACTTTGGAGTCTGCTCCTCAAAAGATCAATGAGACGGAGGAAACCACAACACCTGAACCCCTCAAGAAGGAACTTAAGCCTTTATCGGACAATCTTAAGTATAAGTTCCTAGGTCCAGCAGATTCTTTGCCTATAATGATAGCTTTAGATTTGGGTGATGCTCCAGAGGAGAAATTATTGGACATCTTAAGAGAGCATAAGGAAGCTATAGGCTGGACTATTGAGGATGTCAAGGGAATCAACCCCTCGTTGGTAATACACACGATACAGTTGGAGGAGAATGCTAAGCCATCAAGGGAGCCACAAAGAAGGCTCAACCCTGCTATGCAAGAGGTTGTGAGGGCAGAAGATATTAAGCTGTTAGAGCCAGGGATCATTTATCCCATCTCTGATCGCAAGTGGGTGAGCCTGATTCCAGTTGTGCCCAAACGTGCTAAATTGACAGTAGTAAATAAAGACGACGAGTTGGTCCCAACTCGAGTGCAGTCAAGATGGAGAAAGTGTCTAGACTACCGTAAATTGAATGCTGCCACTAAACCTGATCATTTTCCATTCCCATTTATTGATCAGATGGTGGAGCGCTTAGTTGGGCCTGTTTACTAATGTTGGGTCTGGCTGAAGACGTTAAACTTAGCGCTCATGGGAGGCACCCTACAGCTTATCTTTTTTGTCTATTTATTATTTCGCATTTTTATTATTAATGTTTGTTTCCAGTGTTTTTTTTTGTTTTCCAGTTTTTATTTTTCAGGGACAAAGTGTACTTCAGTCCAAGTTTGGGGATATGCTATGAGCCATACCTGTCCAACTAGTTCTCCATATCTCAGGTCAGCTCTTTTCATATTAGTCACACGTTGGGGTCAATGTGTAATTTAAGTTTGGGGGTATGAGAGACACATCACACACTTTGTCCTAATTTGTTGTCTTTTCGTCGTAGAGATAAATGCATGCTCATGTTATCGTGAAATTTTGGTTGATCTTAACATTTTCTGTGATGTGATATCATTGGTGAGCTTAACATTTTGAACACATGATCTGGTGATAAATTTTTAAAATTTAGTTACTTACCTTAGGCATTTGAGAATTCACATGTTTGACATAATCTAACACGAGCACATTAGCACAAATTATGTGAGGTATGACATGTGATTTTAATGTGTATTTTTCCTTATCTTAACTGAAACTGGATGACTTGTTGGATGAACACTTGGGCATAAAAAAAAATAAAATAAAATAAAAAATTACTACAACTTTCCGCTGAGTAACTGGACCTCTTGCCTCAGTAAGCAGTGAGTGTTCACGTCAAAAGGTGAAATTTTGCTTGGTAGTATTAAGGCCAGTTTCTTTTCGTAGCATTTTTTACTCGAGTTAGTAAGTCCTTAGGGGTGTCTGTAAACCTAATGCCCTAAAACCATCTGGTTTGGGAGTCATTGACTCAACACTCGCTACATGGGTCAATTAGAAAGCTTAAGGGAACTAAACATAGCCGTGCCTTATTATATATAAAAAAAAAAAAAAACTATGCTTTTTTTGTTCGTTTTGATGGGAAATTCGGTGAATCTTAAGACATGGAGACCTTACACATTGGAGTTACTTTGAAGCTTCACTTTTATATACTAATTCACTTTATACAGCGTCAGACTTGTGATGTCTTGACCTGCCTTTTGTAAGTAATTAGATTTTAACATTTCTATTCATTGCGAAGATGGGTTTATCTTTTTAAGCTTGCTCATGAATGAATATCATGGTGATGTGTGCTCCTTAAATTTTTGGATACCATGAGTGATGAACTTATCTTTATGTTCTTTGTTTTTCATTGAGTCTTTTATTTTGTTTTACTAAGGGACTAACAAAATATAAGTTTGGGGGTATTTGATGAGTCTTAAATATTGCATATTTTAGACCCTTAACTTATATTTGTTATGCTCTTAGTTAGTAGTATTTCACTTTATTTTATGTATTTTTTTTTTTTGTGTTTTGTGTATTTTTACAGGTTTGTGGAGAAATTGAAGCATTTCAGGAGATGTGAAGCTTCAGGAGACATTGCGATCGATCGCACGAGATATGCGATCGAGTGCATCTGCGCTCGAGTGCACTTGCCTAGGAACGAGTGCAAGGTCAACATCCCACATCGAAATATTTGAAGTTTAGTGCATCTGCGATCGATCGTAGCAGACATGCGATCAAGCGCACATGAGATCGTGCGCACAAGACATGCGATCGATCGTACCTACGATCGATCACACCACACTGCGATCGAGCGCACATGGGCAGTATCCCACATCGAATCTGCAACCCATATTGCTCCGGGTCTTCCCCTATATAAACACCATCTGGCTTCATCATTCAGGGTACAATTCCTGAGCCACTTTGGTGTTTACCTGTGAACGTCCGCTAGCATTCTAGTGGATCCCAAAGGCATTGCTACCACGAGGGGAAGTGCCGCCCGTCAGCGAGTGGAATTTCTCCCATGTAAAGTTGTTTATTTATTTCTTTATATTCAGTTGTTTTAGTTTAAATGTTTAGCACTTTATATTATAGTTTTATAGTTATGAGTGGCTAGACTCTTCAGCTAAGGTTGAAGATGAAGCCCCGCCGTTGTTTAGCGCAGTAGTTCAGATTTGCTTGTACAAATCTGACAATTTTTAGTATAAATGTTCTATCAATTATTTGAGTTAATCTTATAATTGATTGAGTTTAAATTGTCTGTTGGATATTCTTTGTGTTTCATCTGATGGATACATTGAATGCTTTTCGATTAAATTGGATTTCTTTTGTGATTTGTTAAGAGCAGATACATTGGATGCTTTTGGTTTAGTTGGGATATTCTTTGTTTTTTGTCTTATAGTTGGATTCATAGAATGTTTTGATAGGCTATATTCTTAGAACATATATGCTTAACTTTGGTGGGGTGGATTCGGAAACCTTAGTGTTTTTATTATTAGTTTTTAAATCAATTTAATTTAGTTTTAATTTGTTTTGCAAATTATCATTCAAAATTCGTAACTAGGTTAAGATAGAGTTAATTTAGATTAAAAATTATATTTTCACAACGCAATTCCCTGTGGATTCGACCTCTCACTTGCACAACGCTATACTGCAAACGACTCGTGCGGTTGCGAGTAAATTAAAACTCACAACAGAACCTTTGTCCACTTAATTACACGGATTGGAGAAGGTCCCTTTTAACTACAAGAAGGACCTTATTGTATTGATTCAGGTAAGTAACAACTTAATTTCGGGTTTTTAGCCATTTTTTTTTGTTTTTTTGTTTCTGTGGTGTTGTACATGCATAATCCCTAACACTAATAACGCTTATTTGACATCGATTTCCTTTCTTTGTGGTAGAGGAAGTTCCATTACCTTATGATTTAGGCGATAAACAAAATTTTATTGAGGATGATAGGGAAAAAATGGAAGAACTACTGATATGTGCTTAAAAGGGACCACGTGAAGAACATAACAAAACAACAAGTTCTGAGCAACAATGTCCCAAAAGGAGTAGATCAAGACCAGTAGAAGCAACTGATGAACTAATGGTTCTCTGAGCAGAGTGAGGTTGTTTTAAGATAATTATGTTAATTTGGATTCTCATTGTTTCTATTTTTCTAATAATGACTTATTATTCAATTGGTTTATTATTGGTGTAGAAATATTTTACTATAAGGACAGTGGCATGTGAAAGACAACAATGTCCTCACAAGACCGGTTCAAAGAGTTTTGTTAGAAGAAGAGATGAATATGTGAGTTTATTTGCTTCATTCATCCATACTTTCATTGAGATGTAGTGTATTTAGTCACTGTTTGAACTCTATTCATAAATGGTAGGAGATGACACATGAAAATGAGCCTGGGCGCGTAGAGTTTTTTGTTGAAACTCATAAATGCAAGGATGAGACTTTTATTGATGAAGCATCACGACAATTTGTGGTAAGTTCACTTACATATATGATGGTTGATCAAAGAAGAAAATTTCATTTATTTGTCATGGTTGATCTTGTAAAGCTGAGGTAATCTTTTACTGTAAATTTTGATTCTTTTACTGAAATCAGTATGTATATATTGCTACTTAAACTGTGCATCTTGTTCTGATAATTATGTTTATAATCTCCTATAATAATATTGAAACCAAAATTTATGTTTATAAAACAGAAATATTGATACCAATGTTTGTACTTATGTTGATAAGCTCCATTATCTTTGTTGTTGGATGATTTGTTTGAGAATTTGGTAATGTGTTCCTGTTGAGGGTGATTGAATATATGTTTATAATATTTTCCTTACTCTTTTATTCTTTTTTCCTCCAAATATCTTTGGTGATGAACCAAATGAAGTGGTGACTGGTCACTTGAATCGTTGATAAGAATGAGTTAAAGATTAGGGAACTTTATTGTATTGCTAAGCTATGAACAAAACTGAGAATTCAGATATATGTCAGTATGCGTAAGGATTTAATTCATTACTTCTGTATTATGGTTTTTTTTTTATAAGTACTACTGTGTTTGCCTCTCTAACTTTTAACAGTTACTGTGTGATTGGGCAAAGCTGTATTGTAAACATTGATATCTAAAAGGGAGGGATGGCTTTGACAACTTTAGAGTCATATGTTTCCTATTACAGTATTTATTTGATTATTGGTTAGAGACATTGTCATTTTGGATAAAACTTAATGAGGTGGATGGTTAATATTCATGCTATTTCCACATACTGGTTATAGAAGTGGCTTGGAGTGAGTTATGTGCTTCAAAGAACCTTAAGAAGGCTTACTCATTGATTCTCCTCTCTATCTTTTGACCTGTTTGGAATGATAGGAATAGAAGAGCTTTAGAAGTGATTAGAGATAGATGGTTCAACACTCTTATTTTTGGTTTAAGGGCAAATTTTTTGTTAATTAATATGACCTTATAGATTTTGTGGATTTACAATCTTGTGGATTTCCTCTTCCCAAACCAAACTAATAGCTTTTATGCTATTAATTAGACAAAAGAACAATAAAAATAATCAGATTTAACATTAGAAGGAGGATATATTGGTCATTTAACATTAATCTAAAAGAGATGGAGACAACATAAATTTTCCTTTATCTCATGTTATTCCAACATTGAACAGTTTCTTTTGAGATTTTACCTATTTAATTGTGCTAATAAATTCATTGGATAAGTGTTTTCTTTTTTTTTTTTTTTTTATAGAAATACCAGTTTTAAGGTCTTGAATGATAAGATCTTGAAAGAGCAAACTTACTACATGTCTGATTCACATTCCATTTTTCTCCAATCTCTAGTGGCTGCCAAAAAATCTGTAGAAAGGATAAAACTTGGAATCTCACTTTCAGTTATTTTCAAGGGATTTAAAAGTTTCCTGACCTTCTTTGCCTACACTTATATGTTAAGTTTAAATGGTCAAACATTTTACTTGTTCTTATATCATCTCTAACCTTGTAAGGTATGTAATAATATATTATTTAAATCTTGTTCTAGTTGTTTGGATTGTATATTTGTTTTTTTTTTTTTGCTGGAGATTTTATGGAAAAATAGGTGAAATTCTGTCAGTTTTTCTATAAAATATGATAAACAACTTTTGTTTTATGTAAATTTCGCTGCAATTAGCTACTCAATATTCGGAGGAGTTTAATCTTTATTGTTTCGTAATTGTAGGTGACAGTTGAAGCTCGTGTTGCTGAACTTGTTGCAACTTCAAGATCCTCTGATGCTAGCAATAATTTAGCAATACAAAATGAAGTCTTCACCGAGCTTATGGGTGAAGAGAGTTCTGGTCGTGTCCGAGGTCACGGGTTTGGAGTTACAACCTCTGTCGTGTATGGACTTTCAGCTCAAATGAGGAATGCTATAGGATACCATGGGGCTTATGCTGAAGAGATAAATAGTCTGAGAGCACAAATGGAAGAAAACAATCAACAGCATGCGCATTAGATTGAACAGTATGCGCATCAGATTGAACAGTAGGTACATCAGATTCAAGAAATAACAGCTAAGCACGATGATCAAATGAACAGTATACAATCCCAAATGGATGAGCTTATAGCATTTGGTTAATAGAGGACCTCAAAATTGATGTCAAGTGTGATGGTAAAATAATTTTTCAGACTCTCTTCACCCATTATTTTGTTTTGTATGAATTTTATATGTTAATTATGATTTTTTTTTTTTTTTTTTTTTTTTGTATATGAGATAACTTTTGTATTGAGTAAAGAAATTTTTATAGATATTTGATGGTACATTTTATATATTGAATAACATTTGAAATTTTATGGATTTGATGATACATTTGATTTATTGAAGGGTATTAATGTTGATATTTAAACCAAAATAACAAAAAGATTTGATAGTACATTTTATTTATTGAAGGGTATTAGTGTTGATATTTAAACCAAATTAATGTAAAAAAAAACACAATTAAAGCACTTTTAGCAGCACTTTTAGCGGTGCTTAAAAGTGTCGCAATATGCGTAATGTTATTTATATAATGGCGCTTCTAAGTGCCGGTATATTTTGGAAAATGACCGAAATATATTGACGCTTAGAAGCACCGGTATATTGCGGCGCTTAAAAGGGCCGAAATATACCAGTGCTTAGAAGCACCCGAAAAAATATGTACATTGTGGCGCTTAAAGAAAGCGCCGGTATTTGTGCTTTAACACTACATATACCGGCGCTTTATCCGACGCTTCGAATGAGCGCAGGAAATTTATATTCCTGCACTTTAAAGTACCGAAATATGCAAAAAAAAAAGCACCGGCGGTGACCGTTTTTCTTGTAGTGACACCTGTTCAACATCAAAACATTATGATTTAAATGTCTTTTTCCCCTAAACTTGTCTTCCATAATTTATGCAGATTTTTTTATAAAAAAAGTTAAATGAATTGAAAAAAAAAATTACAATGGGTTAATGATGCAATGAATTGTAATATGATGAGATATTATAAGTTTACTATCTTAATTTTTAATTATAGAGAGTAGAGACAAGCCTTATCTAATGGAAGTTGCTGATATTGGTGGTTGAGAAATACACAAATTAAATCAGTGAAATTGAAAGAAAAATAACAAATACAAGGCTTTGAATGGATTATATAAATATGTATCTCTGATCTTTGAAGACATTTTTTAAGGTAAAACTATCTTTGCAAGTACAAATCAGTTTTCCTTAACCACATAAAGTTAGATTATTAGGGAAAGGAACCATTTATCCAGTTTTGATGAGTAAATGATTATCCAGTTGAGGAAAAGTAAAAAAATAAAATAAAAAGAATGCGAAAATTTGGAATAGTTTTCTTAACAAAACTAAGTTATCCTAAATGTATATTTTTTTGGTTCAAAAAATATATTACTAAATTTTTGCATATCGTACTATCTATTCATTACTCATGCTTTTTATGTGCACATGTCTCAAGGGAATGGGTCCGAAACAAGACATGGTTAGTCTACCACGAAATCAGTGTGTTTAAAACATGAAATGTATTTTTCATGTTTTAAAAAAACACATCAAAGTTTTTTTTCAAAACAAGGTATCAAAAATCTCCGAGACAAATACGATCATATTATAAATCGGTTCAAAGAATTTATAAACTGATATAATTTTTTATTTTTTAATATCTAAATATAATAATTAATTTGTTCAAAATACTATCATAAAACCCACAATACTATTTTAAAATGAAAGAAATATTTATTATATAAAACTAAATAAATAATCTATACATCAATATAAAGTGAACATAAAATCTTATGATTTTAAAATCTCAGTCATAATATTTTATCATTAAACCAAAGTTTCGTTGGCTGTTGATAATTTTGGTAAGGAGACAAAGTTTAGTACATATCTAAATCTGTACTTAATAGATTTATAGTATAGAGATTTAGAAGGAAAATATGTATCTTGTTAAAAGAAAAATATGGGAAGCATTATGATACACTCTTTTCTTTATTTCTATATTCATTTTTATGTATCATTATCATAAATGCACCCGACAAAAACTCCTGATGGGATGTTGGCACTTTTTTATCAAAAATTTTGACAAGGGGTAGGCTCCTACGTAATTGAACTTGTTCTTTCACTCTTAAATAATGGTACTATGGTGGAGGAAATAAATCATGCTTATGTTTTCTTGATACCCAAAACAAAGAAGCCCATGCTGATGATTGAATTTAGGCCAACAAGTTTATATGATGTGGTTTACAAATTGATTTCAAAAGAATTGGTGAATCAGTTGAAAAAATCCTCCCAAATATTATTTTCGAGTGTCATAGTGCATTTGTTCATAGTAGATTGATTACAGATAATATATTGGTGGCTCATGAAGTATTGCATTTTTTTGAAGAAAAAGAAAATTGGCAAGTTGGGTCGAATGGCTTTAAATCTTGATATGAACAAAGCTTATGATAGAATAGAGTGGTTGTTTTTTAGGGGAATGATGGCATAGATGAGATTTCAGCAATGGATATAGTTAATTATGGGATGTGTAAAGTCTGTATTATAAAGATCTAGCGCCTATTATTGCGCCAAAAGCTATAGCTAATAAGTATCACAGTTCAACTGTAACTTAGTCCCACTTGGGCTTCCACCACGGGATAATTACTGTCAATACTTGGCCTAACCATCTCCCCTTCAGTAATTACACCACTGGGAATCGAACATATGGCTCTGATACCAATTGTATGTTTCGAGACCTGTCAATCATACGAATAATGAAAATAAACATAATGAAAATAATAAGACACGATATACCTAGGTTCATTCCATAATAGGGTTACATCCTGCAAGAACTTTCAGTATAATCAATCTTCCAAATCTCTCATATGTTTTTGCTCTCAGTATATAGAAAGTATTTATAAGCAACTTAAGAAGTCCTAACTAGGTTTCTCGCCCTATTGCTAATCGTGGCTATTCATGGGCCCAAGCCCAAACTGCTAAGTATAAAACTCAAGCCCAAAACATGTATAAGACCTAGCAGGACCCCTGTGGTCATTAGGAGGTCTATAGTTTTGAACCCGTGAAGTATGAGTCAACTCTAACAAGCATCTTATTCGGTGATGGTAAATGAGGAGAGATATGGGTTCATTAATCCATCAAAGGGATTGAGACAAGGGACTTTGTGGTCTCCATACTTGTTCTTAATTTGTGCGAAGGGTCTTTCTTCAGTATTGTTCAACAGGGAGGTTACTGTTTCAGGGTGTGGAGATTTGTAGGGGAAGTCCTAGAGTGTCCCATCTATTTTTTGCACATGATTGTCTTCTTTTTTCTAGAGCAACAATGGAGGATGTTGAATGCATAAAAAAGATTTTAGATGAGTATGAAGCAGCTCCGAGACAACATATTAATTTAGATAAATCCTCAATTATTTTCAGTGGCAATGTATCGGTTGAGTTATTGGAATCTATAAGGGGATTTGTTAGGGTAAGAGAAAACCAAACGTGTGAGAAGTACATAGAGTTGCTTGCTATGATATGTCGTTCAAAGAAACAACTCTTTCAATCGATGAATGGATATAAAAGAAAATTCAAGGATAGAAAGAGAAGTTCTTTTCAAAAGCGAGAAAAAAGGTTTCGATTAAAGTAGTTGCGCAAGCAATACCAACATATGCTATGAGTGTTTTTCACATACCTGCTACTCTTTATGAGGAGGTTCACAAGTTAATAAGGTGTTTTGGGTGAGGTTCAAAGGATAAAGAGCGGTAAGTGTGCTGGGTGAGATGGTCAGATATATGTAAACTGAAAGGTGAGGGTGGTACGAGGTTTAGGGACATAAATTGTTCTAATGAAGCTTTGTTGGCAAAGCATCGTTGCGAGTTATTACAAAATCTATTGACTCTTGTGAGTAAAATTGTCTTTTCGCATTCAAGTGAGACATATACGTGAATGTCGATTTTTATTTGGTCGGAATTTTCATTAGGATGACTTATTAAAATCTCCCTTTTAAGCCATAATGTAAATACATCGAATTTAAAACATAAAAAGATATTGAAACATTAACTAAAATGTAAAAAATATTTCATAATAATCTTTAAAAAATATTACAGCTGACATATGCTACCAATCTTTCATATAACTATATAACTATCTCGTATTTATGAATGAATACTAAAAGTAAATAAAGAAAAGCACCGTTTCCACATTTATATTATCAAAAGAAGTGTAATTAACAGCTGGTAAGGGGCGAGCCCCACATCAAACCCTTTTCAAACATAAAAGGGGAATATTCAATATCGTTCATTCCATCCAAATCAACTCAGTCCTTTATGTATTTCTTTCTGGTTTAATAGGAATAGCAATTCACATGGCCAAAACAAAAAATGAATTAGAGAGAAAAAAAATCAAATATGTGAAAATCTGAGAAAGAGAAAGTGGTTATTAAAATGAAAGTTAATTGCTTTCTTTAATTGACATAATTTAATCAATTTAAATATTTTATTTAATAAAAAACTTGTAAGGCAATAACTTCTTGTTCTTAATACAATACTTAAAGTGACTTTTATTCCTTTTGTTCAAGATTAGAATACATAAAAGTGTGCTTACCAAGAATATTAGTGTCGTGCGAGAAGGAAAAACGAATGAACTTTAATAAAGAGAATGATCGCTTTGACTGGCATATGGTAAAGAAAGCCCCACTCTTCTTTTCCACTTACTGGCTATACCTTGCTTTGACCTTTTGAGAGGTATGGTTTTCATTGTTTTTCTAGTATAATTGTTTTTCTTTTAAATTAAAAATTCCTTCGATTTCCTTTTTTTTAAAAAAAAAGAAATTTGTTACGAAAACAAATTAAATATTACAACTAATTGTTCTCGAAAATTCAATCCCTCTCAAATCAGTATCCAACAAAGCAAAGTCTAGAGAATTATCAAAAACATTAAGATTAGTGCTTATGGAGCCATAACACCTACAACCAATAGATCTTCGACACATGGAGCCACTTACAACCAATAGGCCTCTAATATGTGGACACATTTCCGTCTTGTGACCATAGGGCACATGGAACGGGTGGATTATGCAATCGCCACGTCAAAGCAAGATTAACAGACTGAACCACGTCTGAACATGCAATCGAGATCTCGTAGCAGAAATACGAGATTTCAGGGATCGCGCCATCCCTCCCACGTGGTCGGCCTTGCCCCAGAATACTATAAAATGCCCAAGGTATGTAAATCCAATCCATCTTGAGTTTTCCACAAATTCATCACACTAGTTAGAACTATCATTTTTCTCACAACCCAATATTGATAAGAGTGTCTGAGTGTCCCCAGAGGCCACCCCCCTCTTTTCCTTTGGTGGATCCCTAGCTCACCCTGTCTCACTTGTGCAGATTTAAAAAAAGTACTAAACTCCAGGTCAATGGCCGTTTCTTGGCATCAACAGATTGGCGTCGTCCGTGGGAAATCCACATCTCTCGCTAACAGCAAAAGAGAAGAAGTATAAAGAAATCATCTATTGCCATGCCGCCTAGAAACACCGCGAAAAAGGCAGCAAGGGAGCCCCTACGGCGTGTTCTGCTCCCATTCAGAGCCATACCCTAAGCCAACAATCCAGGTCGAGAATCTTCATGATATCTGAGTGCGTGACCCCTGGGATGGACTAGCGACCTCCCATCAGAGAGCAGTGCCCTCGCCACTCGAGAGCAGACTGCCCTGACCCCAGAAGAGTAGCCACGAATCGTTTGACTGCCTCGGTGACCCAGGCTCAGTTCCAGGAACTTTCCCGATTAATAGCCGACCTTGCCGCCGAAGTCCAAAAGGGGGGGCGAAGACCCTCGCCTCCTCCCTCTCGCCAGATACTCGAACAAACTGAATCCTCCGGCAGTGAGTACCTGATTGACAACTGTTCCACTGCTGAACCTTCGCTACCTTGCGTCGGTCGGTCTAAAGAAAGTTCCTCCTCCAAAAGCAACCCTAACCTGGACAGACAAATTGAAGAGATGGAAGAAAAAATCGACAGAGCTCTCAAGCGTATGACGGTTCGACAGACTCACTGGACCACCTACAGTATTGCAAAACCACCATGACGCTGCATCGACATTCTGACCCCATCATGTGTTGCACTTTCCCCTCAACGCTCGAGAAAGCCACCGGCACATGGTATTCACACTTGAAGCTAAGGAGAATTGGCAACTTCATAGAGCTCAGTTACACATTTGCCTATCATTTTCTCAGCAGCAAGGGACCGAAGAAAACCTCTGAAAGCCTATTCAATATCGTCCAACACCGAGGGGAGAGGCTCTGGGCCTATATATCCAGATTCAACACGGTTGCTTGGGAGATCATGGACCTTGACCCTAATGTCCAAATGCTGGCGTTCAAAAACGGGCTGAGATCCGAGGCCTTTAGCTCCAAACTCATCAGGCGTTCGCCAAGGATATGAACGAGGTATTGGCTTGGGCCGAGAAATATATGTTAGCAGAGGACGACCAAGTTTTTCGAAGAGAAAAAGAAGGAGAGATAGAGAAAAAGAGAAAAGATGTCGACCCCCACAGAGGGATGGCCAATAGGACTCACCAAGAAAGCAGATACAATCCCCAAATCCGATTCAACAGCTTCACCCCTCTCAACGCATCTAGAACCAATGTCCTAATGCAATTTCAGAACAGGTCAGCCCTCTAATGGCCTCCTAAACCGCAACACCTCAGCGGAGATCAGAGAAAATGGTGTCGATTCCACAGGAACCATGGGCATGACACCGAAGAATGCCATAGTTTGAAGCTGCAAATCGAAGCCCTCATCAGTCGGGGGCACTTGAAGGAGTTTATTAGGCCTCGAGAAAGAATGGCGCCCTCCCAGCCAAGGGAAGACTCCGGACACCCTTCGCTTCCTCAGCATTGGCGATAGGATCCTCGGAAAAACCCCAAGCCCGAGCAAGAGGGACCCAATCAAATAAACCAAGAGGTAACAACGACCAAGATTATCAAAATGATCTACGGAGGCCCGACCGTCGGAGGTAGCTTCGGACAGAGCAGTAAAGCATACGCCAGAACTGTGGCCTCTATTAGCGGTTCACATAAACGGAGAAAGCTAAGCCTAGTAATCTCCTTCACGGATGATGATTTGGAGGGAGTACAGACCCACATGACGACACGGTGGTAGTCTCTCTCCTAGTAGCCAACCACGAAGTGAGGCGCATCTTGGTAGACAACGGGAGTTCAGTGGACATCCTATTCTATGACGCTTTCCAACGTATGCAACTGAAAAACGAGCGGCTAGAACCGGCCCCCACACCTCTTTACGGTTTCAGTGGAACTCTAGTGTTCGTTGAGGGAAGCATAGTCCTCCCTATCACCGCAGGAATAGCACCACAAACAACCACCGTTCAAACCATTTTCTTGGTCATTAAACAAACATCATCTTACAATATGATCCTTGACCTGCCCACTCTCAACAAGCTAAAGGTAGTTGTCTCCACCTACCATCTAAAGGTGAAGTTCCCCACCGACAAGGGAGTGGGAGTGGTCAAGGGGAACCAACAAGCCTCCCGGTCATGCTACCTAAGCACCATCAAGGAATGAAAGAAGACTGAAACCTTACCCCTCGACGTAGAAAACCTCAAGGATAAAGTGAAGACTCCAAGAGGGAGACCTGTGGAGGAGCTAACTTCGGTTTTCCTCGGTGAGGACTCTTCCCGAACGGTCCAGATCTGGTCCAGTCTCCCGAAAGACCACAGGAATATACTCTTCTCTCTCTTTAGAAAGAACCAGAACTTATTCGCTTGGTCTGTGTCAGACATGCCCGGGATCGACCTCAAGACTATCGAACACAGATTGAACATAGACCCAAAGCATAAACTCATCATGTAGAAGAAAAGAACATTCTCCTCGGAGCTACAGATCGCCATCAAAACTGAGGTAGACAAGTTGCTTGAGGCCGGCTTCATCCGAGAAGCAAATTACCCCGACTGGGTGTCAAATGTGGTGATGGTCCGAAAAGCCAATGGCAAGTGGCGGATCTGCATTGACCTCACTGATCTAAACAAAGCTTGTCCAAATGATAGTTTCTCCCTACCGCAGATCGATCAGCTAGTGGATGCTACCTCATGGCACGAGCTCCTCACCTTCATGGACGCGTATTCCAGGTACAACCAGATCTTTATGCATGAACTCAATCAAGATAAAACTATCTTTGTCACAAGTCAACGGTTTTATTGTTACAAGGTCATGCTCTTTGGGCTCAAAAACGTCGACGTAACTTATCAAAGGTTAGTGAACATGATCTTTCGAGAGCAGATTGGGTAGAACATGGAAGTCTACGTAGACGACATGTTAGTCAAGAGCACCGAAGCTAAAAACCATGACTCTAACTTAGAAGAGGCATTCAAAGTATTGCGCAGACACAAGATGAGGCTAAACTCGCCAAAGTGCGCATTCGGAGTGACCTGAGGAAAATTTTTGGGCTTCATGGTCACTCAAAGAGGGATAAAAGCTAGCTCCGAGAAGATAAAGGCTATCCTCGATATGTCTCATCTCAAGATCATAAAGGATGTGCAATGGCTCACCAAGCGAATAGTGGCCCTAAACCGCTTCATGTCCAAATCCGCAGAAAAATGCCTCCCTTTCTTCAAAGCCATCAGGAAGAAGAAGGATTTTGTCTGGACAGAAGACTTTCAGCAAGCATTCGAAAAGTTGAGAAGTATCTGAGGTCGCCCCCGCTCTTGACCAAACCCTTCCCAAGTGAAGAGGTGTTCATGTACCTGTCGATTGGACGAGACACCATAGCCTCCATCCTGATATGAGAAGAAGCAGGCATCCAAAAGCCTATCTATTATGTCAGTAAGATCATCCACCAAGCAGAAGCAAGGTATTTTTCGATAGAGAAGGTAGCCTACGCCCTCATAGTGGCAGCGTGAAAACTTCGGTCGTATTTTCAAGCCCACACTATCGTCCTCTTGACGAGCCAGCCCCTAAAATAGGTCCAGCACAACCCAGATGTCTCCAAAAGAATGGTCAAGTGGTCCGTGGAGCTAAGGGAGTTTGATATCCAGTATCACCCTCGAAAGGCGGTCAAGGGTCAGGCTCTTGTCGATTTCATCGTCGAAACAACCCTTGCAATAGATTTAAACGAGGGGTCAAGTTCAGAACCAGATGAGCAAACTCCAAGGTGGACCCTTCATGTATACGAGTCTTCAAACACCATTTGGGAGTGGGGTCGAACTTATCCTCTGTAGCCAAGATTATTTCGTCGTCGAATATGCTCTGAGGTTCGAGTTCAAATTCTCCAAAAATGAGGTAAAATACGAAGCCCTGCTTGCAGGTCTAAAGCTGGCAAAAGCGGTGGTCACTGAGACCTTGGACGCGTACAATGACTCATATCTAGTGGTAAGTCAAATGACGGGGGAATTCGAGGCCCGAGGAGAAAAAACTACCTGGTACCTTGAAAAAGCCAAGGTGCTCGCCGTCGGATTCAAAATGTTTCGGATAACCCACGTCCTACAAGCCGAGAATTCTAAAGCGGACACCTTGGCTCGGTTGGCCTCTTCTCTACATCTCGAGCGAACTCAAGTCGTATACCTCGAGACCCTCACCATCACGAACATTGATGAAGCTCTGGTGCTACCAGTAATAGAAGAAGAAACATGGATAGATCCAATCCTCCGATACTTGAGAGATAGGAAAATCCACGAGCAAAAAAACAAAGCAAGGAAGCTCATCTCCCGTGCATCCCAATACATGTTCATAGATGGACAGCTATACAAAAGGGCCCTAACCATGCCTTACCTGAGGTGTCTTAATCTGGTTGAAGCTAACTACGCTCTTCTGGAAGTCCATGAGAGGATATGTGGGAATCACCCCGGGGGCCGGGCCCTAGCTTTCAAAGTGCTTCGGTAGGGGTATTACTGGCCTGGGATGAAGAAAGACACCGCGGATTTGGTTTGAAAGTGCAAAAGCTGCCAACAATACTCCTCTGAACCCCGCAAACCAGCCAACTCTCTCACCTCAATTATGAGCCCCCTCCCTTTCGCCATGTGGGGAATGGACATACTCGGCCCCTTCACCGGAACCTCCGGACAAAGAAAGCATCTCATCGTAGCCATTGACTATTTTACCAAGTGGGTCAAAGCAGAACTGCTTGCCAGCATAATGAATCATCAGACCTGAAACTTTGTCTGAAAGTCCATCGTGTGTCGGTTCAGCATACCTCAGGTGTTGATCACCGATAATGTTAAGCAATTCGATAGCATTCGATTCAAGATGTTTTGCGAAGAACTCCACATCGAGCACCGGTTCTCATCCATTAGGTACCTGCAGGCTAACGGCCAAGCTGAAGTGACTGATAGAACACTTCTGCAAGGCATTAAGAGAAAACTTGACGAAACAAATAAATGATAGGCCGACCAGCTCCCTAACGTCCTCTGAGCATATCAGACGACCACTCATACACCAACAGGGGAGACCCCGTTCTTTATGGCATACGGCTCGAAAATAGACATCCCCCTTGAAATCGGGGTACCCTTGTTACGCGTGCAACATTTCAAACAAAATGACAACGAGAAAGGCCTGCGAATGAACGCCAGCCTTATTAGCGAAGCCCGAGACAGAGCCCAAGTCTGCCCGACTACGTATCAACAGAGGGCAGCCTTGTACCATAACTCACAGGTTCGATATAGAAACTTCAGGTTACACGACCTCATCCTCCGAAAGAGCAAAATGTCTCATCCCCAGGAAATAGGGAAGCTCATTCCAAACTGGGAAGGTTCGTACCGGATAAAAAAAAATGTATTGAGTCGGCACCTTCGAACTTGAAGAGTTAAGTGGCAAGTCTATCTCACGCACCTGGAATGCAGAAAACCTCTGTAAGTTCTATCAGTAACCCATAGAGACTTAGCTCACCCCGGCCCGTTGTTGAAAATTGTAAAAAGCGCAAGAGAAATAAAAAAGACCCAATTCAACAACCAGAGTTTCATTAAAATACGGTTACAAAAAATGGGTACTATCGACCCCGATCTACAAAAAAATAAAAGGAAAAATAAAACTATCCTAATCATCATGAGGAGGCTCATTCTCAAGTGCCTCTCCAGACTCATCCCCATGCTCGGTCACCTCCTCCTCCTCATCCCCAGCACCAGCTGCAACCCCCTCTTTTTCTCCCGAAGCCCCCAGCTCCAGGCCAGAGAAGTGGGCTCTGGGGAAGAGAGCCTCAACTTTCTTCTTGGCTTCATATAAGCCATCGAAGAATTGCTGCCCGGCCTTCTCCACTAGGGCCTCCCAATAAAACTCAGAGTCCCTGAAAGAAGCCAAGGACTCTTCCACGACCTTCTAAGCAGCCTTCGCAACCTCCTCCCTTGCTTGCCTCTTCGAGGTAAGGGCAGCATCCCTCTTAACTTTAAGGGCATCCCCGGCCAAGCGCAGGAAGTCCCTCTCCTTGGCCACCTCCTCTCGGGCCCATTTAGCCACTTCTAGGGAAGTTTGGAGCACCTGGACAAGCTCGTGGCTCTCATCCAGCCTCTGCTTGCACTTTTTTAGTTTTTCCACCATGTTCATGCATCGACGGGATTGCACGCTGAGGAGCACGCTAGACTGAAACAAGCATGAACTGTCATTAGGAAGGAAACAACTTAAATAAGAAACCAAAAAAAATAATAAAAAATTACTAACCTGAGAGGTAAGGGCCTCATCTAAGGAGCATAGCCCCTCGAAGGGCTTTTAAGAGAGCTCCAACATATCACGAGGAGAGATCCCCATGATAAGGTGCTCTCGAGCTATCCGCGGGTGGACGAAGACTGAATCATCAACCTTCAGCACCTACTGAGGAGTGAAAGGGGTCGTAGATGTAGGAACCCCTCTGGACAAGGACGGGCCTTGAGGGGGCTCAGTTGGTAGCACCATCGGTGGAACCTTCGACTCCGGAGAAGACCTCAGAGGGCTCTCCTCTGCAAGGGGAATAGGAGAAGACACCCGGGCCCTTTTCTTCGAACCTTGGGTTGGTGCTGGGTCTTTCCCCTAGGAGGCCCTTTTCTTATTGTGGGCAATCTTCTTCACCCTCTCCTTTGCCTTGGCTGCTAACTCCATCAATGCACATAGGGAAAAAAGCATAAATATCTAACTCAAAATATAAAGGAAGGAAATAAAGCTAATCGAAGAAAAAGGAAAAACGGTGAAATACCATGCTCTAAACTTGCCTCGAGGTAGCCGGGGTAGAGGTTGTGCCTCGCTAACTCCTCATTGTCATAAAAAACTTCAACATCCAAGGGTGTTGCCAGTATTGCCCTCAGTATCTCCTACTCTCAGTGCAGGAGGTGCAGCTTCTTACATTTGCCCGCACAGTCCAGGCTACAGGTGAGAGGGACTTAAAAGCTTTCGGCACTTCGAACGAAGAAAAAAAATGGTTTCTTCCATTTCTTGATATGATGATGGCTTTCTCTTCAGCATTCTCCTCTTAGCCCTCGAGTTGACCACCACCTACTCAGTCTGTCCATGCTTGCTTATTTAGAAGTGGGCTTTGAACACATTAATGTTCATCAGGCCGCCCACCTCCGTGCAAACGCCTATGAAGGCCATGATAAGGCAGACCGAATTGGGCACCAACTGGCACAGTGCTATACCAAAATATCTATACACTGTGCAAAAGAAAGGGTGAAAGGGAAACCTGAGCCTAGCCTTCATGTGCTGCTCGTAGATGCACAGCTCACAAGCCTTTTCCCCACCTTCTACTGCCCTGAGGGTGTACTCTACCGAAATACGGTAGACCTTTCTCATGACTTCGAGATCCTTCTTCCCCACAATGCTGACCACGGAGTTAGCCACGTACGACCATTGCTCCCTATCTTCAACCACCATATTCCCCCTAATCTCTACTAGCATCTGATTGGCCTCGTCCTCATCATCAGAAGATGAGCCCTCCTTATTTTCTTCATCCTCTTTGTAGGTCCAAAATATACTATGGCAATACCCAAGAGAGGGGTGAATTGGGTATTAAAAAAATTAAATACTTTTTGCAATCTCAAATAACAAAATATATGCGGAATTAAATCTTTCTAAATTACTAGTACAAAGATGAGAGAGTTTATTGCTTAATATAGAAATGATAATTGAATTATAAAATAATTAAGCAATCAATCTCATTTACTTGAATAATAAATAATTATAAGCAAGTAATTATGAAAGTAATTAAAGAGATAGAGTTAGAGAGATGCAAACTCGACTTATAGTGGTTCGGCAATATCAGAATCCTTCCGACCCTACGTCCACTCTCTTCAAGGATCCTCCTTGAAGTCTTTCACTAAACCAAGCAACTTACAGGTGTTGCTCAAACCGAAACACAAGCAACTTACAGGTATTGCTCAAACCGTACAATCCCCTTCCTCTCAGAAATAATCCCCTTCCTCTCGGAAGTATCCTCTTCCTCTCGGAAGTAATCCCCTTCCTTTCGGAAGTATCCCCTTCCTCTCAGAAGTAATCCCTTTACAATAAAAGCTGTAAAGTAAATGGTAGAGAGACAACAAATGAAAGCTTATACAACTGAATAATGTCTCTCTTTCAAAGAAAAGCTTAAAGAATAGCTCAACATGAGTATTTTTATGCTTTTTTGAGTTTCAAAGAATGAATGACTTGATTGTGTGTGTTCTTCTCTTTTTGAATATCTTCTCCTCCTTATTGAATGCTGAATTGAGTGTGTTTATATAGCCATCAATTAATATGGCCGTTAAACTTCAATTTGAATTGATTATGCCTTTAAAATCTCAGATTTCGAGTCCCAACGGTCATATTTTTGAACTACCAGTCGACTGGGTCGTGATACCAGTCGATTGAGTCCTCTTAAAAATTCACATTTTTGCTGCTACAGTGTTACCAGTCGACTGGTAAGTTATCCTAGTCGACTGGGAACCTTCTGCCACTTTTACCAGTCGACTGTACTATTCACCCAGTCGACTGGGTCACTGTTGGAGCGCTGCTACAGTGATTTCTGGATAAACAGTGTTTTCAGCATAATTTTCTTCATATCTCTTTATTCTTTTTGGATTTTTGAGTTCCAAAAAATCTCCTAATTCAATAAAACTTTCTTGCACATTAAACACACGAGTTAAACACTTCAAAAGTGTTTTGTTATCATCAAAATTAATCTAATCAATTTCTTGATTGAGACATTTTTTATGATGACAAAACATATTACAAATTCAAGCATAATATGTGTGCTAGATATATGAAGAATGATGTATTACAAATGCTCAAGTAATTTTCTATGTCAACATAAATTCTTTTTAAATTCAATTAGAGAATGTTAAGAATTGAGCCCAAAGAATTTATTTGCATTTAATAAAATCACTTGAAGATTTTATATATTCAATTAATTAAGACTATATAATAAAATGCAATGCAAATATAATTATCTCCGAACAATTGAAATGCTTACAAAGTGTATCTTAGGATTCAAATTTATAATTTATCCCTATTGACTTTGAAGATGCATTTAAATTATTCTCCTTGAATTTGATCTTTTGGAGAACTTATTGACTTTTGAGATTATCAACATTGATTCACCAATTTCTACAATCTTGATCTCTTTTGATGTATAAGCACTATTAATAATCTATATTACTTAAGTAATACTCATTAGTGCTTAATTAAGATTTTTGTTACTACCAAAATCATTTAGGTTCAACAATCTCCCCTTTTTTGATGGTGACAAAAATCTTAAGAATAAGGTCTAACAAGATCTCTAATATTCTTATTTTTCTCCCCCTTTTTGTTATAATAAAAAAGGGTGGATTTCAAAGAAGAGTTCCCCCTCAAAATATGCTATTGAAAATATTTTGATGAAACATTTTGAGAAAAGAATCATTTTACAAGATATCAAGAAATATAAAGCTTGTGAAAGAGTTTCTTTAGCACATAGAGATAAAATTCTCAAGATATAATATCCAAATTTAAAACATGTCAAAAATAGTTTATCGAGCATTTAAAACTCATTTGAGTAAAATGATTTTACCAAAGGTTTTCTCTTTTATCAATAAATTAGATTTTCTCCCCCTTTCAAAAAGTCTAAAGTAATTATTTTTAATTTTCAAGAGAAATAAAATTGGATAAAGCTTAACAAGCCTTATCGGTAGTTGATTGATTGAATAATCAAGACAAAGAGCTCATCAACTACTCAAAAAGATGTTCAAATTGGAAATATCTATAAGTACTTGAAAAAAATTACTTCTCCTGCATATATGCACCGAAATATAATTTTCAATTATTAATCAAATATCATTTTCAGGGTATGTTAGATTCAATAATTAGATGATTATCAATTCAATGCAAAGATAATCATTAATTTCAAACTTAAGCATATATAATAGAAAGTTTCATATTCAGCTCATGCTTGATAGATAAATAACTCAAAAATAATTCTCAAATCTAAATTCAAGCTCATCACTTGATTTATCCAATGCCAAATCAAAGAGAATTGATCAAAGAACAATTAATATTTGAGTATTAAATGGCTCCAAACAAAGTCTAGATGTACCAGTTGACTGGGTAACACTTACCAGTCGACTGGAAGATTTGGCAGTGACTTACCAGTCGACTGGGTCATATTTACCAATCGACTGGATAAAAGGGCAGTGACCTATCAGTCGACTGGGATAGAGTTACCAGTCGACTGGACCCTTAAGAAAATTTTCAGTCTTGAATTTGCAGTACGAAATTTGTTTATCTATGACATCTTGAGTGAGGGAGATATTTAAACAAGGATTAATACTATTTCACTCAATGTCAATCATGCATATGATGAATTGTAGACGCAATCAAACATTCAGTTTATCAAAATCAAACAATCCCATCAACATTCTAATCTTACAAAAACTAGCTTCACTTAGGGGTTTTGTAAAAATATCAGCTATTTGATCTTATGAGGGTATGAATTCTAATCTTATATCACCTTTTCTAGCATGGTCTCTTAAGAAATGATGTCTTATTTCTATGTGTTTGGTTCTAGAGTGCTAAATAGGGTTCTTGGTTAGGTTGATAGCACTAGTATTATCACAAAATATAAGAATATTTTTTAGATTCATGCCATAGTCTTCTAGTTGTTGTTTCATCCATAATACTTGGGTACAACAACTTCCAGCTGCTACATATTCCGCCTCAGCGGTTGATAGTGCAACGGAATTCTGTTTCTTGGAAAACCAAGACGTTAAACACCTAAGAATTGGCATGTTCCACTTGTGCTTTTTCTATCTAACCTACATCCAGCAAAATCAGCATCTGAATATCCTACAAACTCAAAAGATGATTCTCTAGAGTACCATAATCCTATGGTTTGGGTTCCTTGCAGATATCTAAGAATTTTTTTTACTGCAACTACATGTGATTCCTTAGGATTAGACTGAAATCTAGCACACATGCATACACTGAACATAATATCAGGTCTACTTGCAGTTAAATAAAGCAAAACACCTATCATGCTTCTATAATATTTAGTATCTACAGGTTTACCTCCTTCATCGAGATCAAGTTTTATAGATGTGCTCATTGGTGTTCCAAGTGGCTTTGAGCTTTCCATCCCGAACCTCTTTAGTAGGTCCTTAGTGTACTTTTGTTGATTGATGAAGATACCTCCTTTTAGTTGCTTGATTTGCAGTCCAAGGAAGTAGGTAAGTTCTCCCATCATGCTCATTTCAAATTCACTTTGCATGCGCTTTGCAAACTCTTGACACATAGATTCATTAGTAGCACCAAATATAATATCATCAACATATATTTGAACTATTAATGTGTCATTTTTGTGAGTTTTTGTGAAGAGAGCTGTATCTATTCTACCTCTTACAAAATCATTATCAATCAAAAATTTACTTAGTCTTTCATACCATGCTCTTGGAGCTTCTTCAACCCATATAGAGCCTTAGAAAGCTTGTAGACATGATTTGGAAGACTAAGATTTTCAAATCCAAGAGGTTGCTCAACATAAACCTCTTCTTCTATAAAGTCATTTAAGAAAACACTTTTTACATCCATTTGAAATAACTTGAACTTATTAAAGCATGCAAAGGCTAACAACATTCGAATAGCTTCTAATCTAGCTACGGGAGCATAAGTCTCATCAAAGTCTATTCCTTCTTCTTTATTATATCCCTTAGCAACTAGTCTAGCCTTGTTTCTAGTTACTATACCATTTTCATCCATCTTATTTCTATACACCCATTTAGTTCCAATTATAGAATGATCCTTAGGTCTTGGAACTAGTTTCCAAACATTGTTTCTCTCAAATTGATTTATTTCTTCTTGCATGGAAATAATCCAATCATTATCATTTTCTGCTTCTATAAAAGTTTTAGGTTCTACTTGAGACAGATAAGCTACATAATTACAAATATTTCTAATAGAAGAGCGAGTTCTTACCTCTTGTGAAGGATCACCAATTACTTGATCAATTGGGTGATAGTTCACATACCTCTAATCTTTAGGAAGACCATCCTCTTGTTGGCTTGTAGATGGTTGATCCAAATTATGAGTTTCCATCTCTTCATTTGCTTGAGTTGCACCCTCTTTTAGGTCAACAATGGGAGTAGGAGTTTCCGTTCTTTGGATAAAATCTGCATCATCATTAAAGGAAACTTCTCTACTACTAATAGGGTTAGACTCATCAAGAGTTACATGCACAGATTCTTCTACCACTAGAGTTCTCTCATTGAAAACTCTATAAGCCATACTCGATGTAGAATATCCTAAAAATATCCCTTCATCGGTCTTAGAATCAAATTTACCCAAGTTAGTTTTATTGTTATTTAGGATGAAGCATTTGCAACCAAATGTACGAAAATAGGAGATATTAGGCTTTCTACCTTTCCATAGTTCATATGGAGTTTTATCAAGCATAGGCCTATTAAAATTCTATTAAAGATATAGCAAGAAGTGTTTTCTGCTTCAGCCCAAAAGTATTTTGGTAAACTATTTTCACAAAGCATTGTTCTTAAAAATTCTTCTAGAACTCTGTTTTTCCTCTCAACAACTCCATTTTGTTGAGGAGTTCTAGGAGCTAAAAAGTTGTGATCAATTTCATTTTCATCACAAAATTTTGAAAAGCTTTGGTTTTCAAATTCTTTTCCATGATCACTTCTTATGCTTAAAATACAAATTCTTTTTTTTTTTTTTTTCATTTTGAACCTTTTTGTAAAAGTTTTCAAATCCTTTGAAAGCTTCATCCTTGTAAGCAATAAAAATAACAAAGGTATATCTTGAATAGTCATCAACAATAATAAAAGCATATTGATGGCCACCTAGACTAATGGTACTTATTGGACCAAACAAGTCCATATGCAGAAGTTCCAAAGGTCTAGTAGTTGAAACTATATTCTTTGCTTTAAAAAAATCTTAGTTTGTTTTCCCATTTGACAAGCATCATACTTTGTCTTTTTCAAAATTGATTTTAGGAAGTCCAATGACTAAATCTCTTCTTGAAACAATTTTCAGCAAGTTCATGTTTACATGACCAAGCCTTATATGCCATAGCCAAGGATTTTCACTAAAAGCAGGAAAACAATTTTCATTTTCAGAATGCAAGGATTTCAAATCAACTATATAGACATTTTCATGTCTATGGCCAATAAATTTAATCTTGTTGCTCTTGATGTCTATAACTAGACAATGAGAGGTCTTAAATATGACTTTGTTGCCTTTGTCATATAGTTGACTAATACTAGGTAAATTTGGCTTAAGGCCTTGTACTAGCAATACATTATCCAAGGTAGAGAGATCATTACCAACTTTTTCATGCCCGATGATCTTTATTTTGGTGTTGTCTCCAATGGTGACATAACCACCATCTCTTAGAGTTAGCTTCTTGAAAACACTTTTATCACCGATCATGTGCTTTGAGCATCCACTATCAAGGTACCAACAGTTACCTTTTTCTTTGGTGTGGAGACATACCTACATCACACAAGGATACACGATTGCACTTTTGGGTACCCAAAATTTCTTGGGTCCTTTGGGGTTAGTCCTTGAAAATACGGTTCCTTTTGGGACCCATACTTTCTTAACAATATATGGTATTCTATAGACATGTTGATGATGCACAATCCTAGGATAATGGTTACTGAAATTTCTAGGATTTCTTAGTTGTGCATGTCTATAATTCTTAGGATAGTAGTTCCTAGGATACATGTTTCTATTATGAGGAATATGAATATGCATGTCATTTCTAGAAAATATATGATGATGATTTCTAGGATACATGCTTGTAGTATTATGAATATGGATATCATTTCTAGGATAACCAGAATGGTAATTCCTAGGATGTGCATGTGCAGTGTGCAAGTTTTGATTATACATATTATTCCTAGAATGCACATAATGATTATTCCTAGAATGTGTGTGAGCATACATATAGGCATGAGTATTTCCAGGATATGCATTAGAGTTTCTAGACTTTTTAGCATTTATAGAGGGAGTGCTTTTAACTTTGCTAGTGGTCTTTGAAGTAGAGGCTTCATTTACACATGATGCTTTCATGAATAAGCTCTCTTTTGATTTTTGCTTGCCTAATGGAGAATAACCTAACCCGGATTTTCCTCCATTTAATCTTTGGCAAGATAGCACTTCATCTAGCTTTTCTTTTCCAAGCATAAGTCTAGATATAGTATCATTTAATTCTATTATCTTCTTCTTTAAGTTTCATTTTCATCTTTAAGAAGATCTTGAGAAGAATAATAAAGTAATGAAGATAGTTTATCTTTTTCTTCTCTTAGACCTACCATCTCTTTAGAAAGAGGTGACACCTCTTTTTTAAGAATGGTGTTCCTAGAATCGAATTTCTTCAATTCTTCATAAATTTCATTTATGGCTTCTATCAATTCTTCACTACTACTAACAATGTTATTTTTTGAAGAGGAAGAAGTCGATACCTCATTTTCATCGTCGATTGCCATAAGACATAGGTTGGCAATTTCCTCGCATTCGATCTCTTTATTCGAGGAATCTTCTTCTTCTTCATCACCATCGTGATTAAGATCTTTAATTTCCATAAAAGGTAAGGATGTGGTGGAACCATCAATTTTGTAATCCAAGTAGCTTTCATGCTTCTTGAGGGATTCCATAAGCTCTTCTAAACTTTCACTTGTAGAATGCTTTGTCAAAATAATTTTCCATTGATTTGACAAAGACCTAAGAAATATTCTCACAAGTTCAATGATAGAATAAATTTTACCTATGAAAGATAAAGTTTTAACAAGTATGGTAAAACGAGTTTGCGAATCAAAAATTGATTCATTTTCATTCATTTTAAAATGCTCTAAGTCATGAACAAAGGTTTTTAATTTGAGATTCTTTTCTTGCTCATTTCCTCCATGTATGACCTCCAATGAATCCCAAATTTCTTTTGCGGTCTTACATGAGGAAATTTGATCAACTTCGTTTTGATCAAGAGAACTATAAAACATGTTCATAACTGTAGCATTTAGTTGAATGAATTTATAATCATTTACATCAAAATCATTTTCATTTTCAAAAATGAAATACCAAGCATAATAATCATGAGCTTGAATAAAAATCTTCATTTGAGCTTTCCAATAGGTGAAATTTGTTCCATGGAGAGGAGGTGGACTAGAAGGATCTCTTCCTTCTAAAAATATAGTTGCCATAGGATCAACTCAAGGATATTAAGCCTAAAAATGAGAACGAGGCTCTGATACCAATTGTAGGTCCAAAATATACTATGGCAGTACCCAAGAGGGGGGTGAATTGGGTATTAAAAAAATTAAATACTTTTTGCAATCTCAAATAACAAAATATATGCGGAATTAAATCTTTCTAAATTACTAGCACAAAGATGAGAGAGTTTATTGCTTAATATAGAAATGATAATTGAATTATAAAATAATTAAGCAATCAATCTCATTTACTTGAATAATAAATAATTATAAGCAAGTAATTATGAAAGTAATTAAAGAGATAGAGTTAGAGAGATGCAAACTCGATTTATAGGTTCGGCAATATCGAAATCCTTCCGACCCTATGTCCACTCTCTTCAAGGATCCTCCTTGAAGTCTTTCACTAAACCAAGCAACTTACGGGTGTTTCTCAAACTGAAACACAAGCAACTTACAGGTGTTGCTCAAACCGTACAATCCCCTTCCTCTCGGAAGTAATCCCCTTCCTCTCGGAAGTATCCCCTTCCTCTCGGAAGTAATCCCTTTACAATAAAAGCTGTAAAGTAAATGGTAGAGAGACAACAAATGAAAGCTTATACAACTGAATAATGTCTCTCTTTCAAAGAAAAGCTTGAAGAATAGCTCAACATGAGTATTTCAAAGTTTTTTTGAGTTTCAAAGAATAAATGACTTGATTGTGTGTGTTCTTCTCTTTTTGAATGTCTTCTCCTCCTTATTGAATGCTGAATTGAGTGGGTTTATATAGCCATCAATTAATATGGCCGTTAGACTTCAATTTGAATTGATTATGCCTTTAAAATCTCAGATTTCGAGTCCCAACGGTCATATTTTTGAACTACCAATCGACTGAGTCGTGATACCAGTCAACTGGGTCCTCTTAAAAATTCACATTTTTTCTGCTACAGTGTTACTAGTCAACTGGTAAGTCATCCCAGTCGACTGGGAACCTTCTGCCACTTTTACCAGTCGACTGTACTATTCACCCAGTCGACTGGGTCACTGTTGGAGTGCTGCTACAGTGATTTCTGGATGAACAGTGTTTTCAGCATAATTTTCTTCATATCTCTTTATTCTTTTTGGATTTTTGAGTTCCAAAAAATCTCCTAATTCAATCAAACTTTCTTGCACATTAAACACACGAGTTAAACACTTCAAAAGTGTTTTGTTATCATCAAAATTAATCTAATCAATTTCTTGATTGAGACATTTTTTATGATGACAAAACATATTACAAATTCAAGCATAATGTGTGTGCTAGATATATGAAGAATGATGTATTACAAATGCTCAAGTAATTTTCTATGTCAACATAAATTCTTCTTAAATTCAATTAGAGAATGTTAAGAATTGAGCCCAAAGAATTTATTTGCATTTAATAAAATCATTTGAAGATTTTATATCTTCAATTAATTAAGACTATATAATAAAATGCAATGCAAATATAATTAGCTCCGAACAATTGAAATGCTTACAAAGTGTATCTTAGGATTCAAATCTATAATTTATCCCTATTGACTTTGAAGATGCATTTAAATTATTCTCCTTGAATTTGATCTTTTGGAGAACTTATTGACTTTTGAGATCATCAACATTGATTCACCAATTTCTACAATCTTGATCTCTTTTGATGTATAAGTACTATTAATAATCTATATTACTTAAGTAATACTTATTAGTGCTTAATTAATATTTTTGTTACTATCAAAATCATTCAGGGTCAACACTCCTCCTTAAAGACGAAGGGAACCATAGCAAGTGGGCCCTCTCGAGGAATGACCTCCACTGAGGATTCGTCCTCACTGGAGAAGACATTTATGACCTTCTCCAGCTCCCGTGACAGATCCCCACTATCCTCACTAGCGCTACTAACCCTAGGCTCATCTACCCTAGACATGGTAAGGGGCAGAAGGACTCACCAAAAGATTTCTCGCGACTTGTGTCTACAACCTTGGTCTCCTCGCCGCAAGCATTTCTCCAACGATCACCACCCGACCTCGAACTCTTCTAGGATCTTGACCAACTACAAGTAACCTCTCAACTCCTCCTTCCAAATTTCTAGACCGACTCTGTGCGTTTTCAAAATTTTCTTTTCTCAAAAAGTTCTAAGTAAGAAAGCAAGAAGTGAAATGAGTAGAAGAAGAGAAGGAACCTCCCTTATATAAAGTTGAGGGCGTCAGAAACGAGCGGCATTAATTTCCCTACAGTTGAAGAGACCTGACCCTTGGTGTCACCAAGACACCGTTGCTCTCCCCAAGCGTCTAACAACTGTAAAGGTACGATGCCTCCTGAACCTTAGACACCGTTCACTCTCCCCTAAGCGAAAAGTGGGCAATCAAATAAATGCATACTGCCATCAAAAAGTAGCCCCCCCCCCCCCCCCCCCCCAATTTAATGCCTCTGACACCCTGAAAAGAGAAAATCCTAAAAGGCCCTAAGGGACCCAAGAAGAAAAGGCCCTATGGAGCCCAAAAAGAAGAGCCCCAAAGGGGCCCAAGAAAAAAAGCCCCAAAGAACCCAAGTGAAAAAGGCCCTACGCGAGGAAATACCCTAAGTAACCCAAAGAGAAAAACCCCAGAGGGGCCCATAGAGAAAAAGCTCATGGGGCCCAGAGAGAAAAAATCCCTAAGAAGGGAGAACTCAAAAAGGGAAGCCCAAAAGTCCACCAAGAACTCCAAATACGGATTTTTCAACCCAAAATCTCTAAGTCCGAGCATATGAGCTACTTGTCAAATGTTCGGTCCAAAGTCTCCAAGTCCGAGCATATGAGCTTCATGTCATATGCTTGGCCCAAATTCTCTAAGTCCGAGCATAAGAGCTGCTTGTCATATGCTCGGCCTAATATCTCCAAGTCCGAGTATATGAGCTGCTTGTCATAAGCTCGACCTAACAACTCCAAGTCTGAGCATATGAGCTACTTGTCATATAGTCAGCCTAAAATCTCCAAGTCTGAGCATATGAGCTGTTTGTCATATGGTTGGCCCAAAGTCTCCAAGTCCGAGCATATGAGTTCCTTATCATATATTTGGCCCAAAGTCTCCAAGTCCAAGCATATGAGCTGCTTGTCATATGCTCGGCCTAAATACTCCAAGTTCGAGCATATAAGCTGCTTATCATATACTCGGTCCAAAGTCTTCAAGTTTGAGCATATGAGCTGATCGTTATATGCTCAGCCCAAAGTCTCCAAGTTCGAGCATATGAGCTGCTTGTCATATGCTCGGCCCAAAGTCTCCAAGTCCTAGCATATGAGCTGCTTGTCGTACGCTCGGCCCAAAGTCTCTAAGTCCGAGCATATGAGCTGCTTGTCATATGCTCGGCCTAATAACTCCAAGTCCGAGCATATGAGTTACTTGTCATATGCTCGGCCCAAAATCCCCAAGTCCGAGCATATGAGCTGCTTATCATATGCTTGGCTTAAAATCTCCAAGTCCGAGCATATGAGTTGTTTGTCATATATTCAGCCTAAAATCTCCAAACCCAGGCATATTGATCTCCCGACCTAAAAGTCCAAGGATGCGGATCACCTATCCCCCAAGATCCTTAGGGATGAGCGCCCATCATTCCTAGTACTAACACACGGCTACAAGACGAAATCGCACCATACTTCCTCAAAGCACACGTGTGCTTGAGGATGTGGGGGCCTGTGATGGAGCCCACAACACCTACAACCAATAAATCTTCAACACATGGAGCCACTTTCAACTAATAGGCCTCTAACACGTTGACATGTTTCCGTCTTGTGACCATAGGACGCATGGAACGGGAAAATTACGTAATCGTCATGTCAAAGTGAGATTAAAGACTGAACCATGTCTGAACACGTGAACGCTTGAGTATGCGATCAAGATCTCGCAGCAGAAATGTGGGATTTCAGGGATCACACCATCCCTCCCACGTGGTCGTCCTTACCCCAGAATACTTAAAAGGCCCAAGGTATATGAATCCAGTCCATCTTGAGTTTTCCACAAATTCATCACACTAGTAAGAACTATCCTTTTTCTCACAACTCGATATTGATAAGAGTGTCTAAGTGTCCCCGGAGGCTTCCCCCTATTTTCCTTCCGTGGCTCCCTAGCTCACCCTATCTCACTTGTGCCGATTTAAAAAAGTATTAACCTCCAACTCAGTGGTCATTTCTCAGCATCAACAAGTGCCTTGAGTAGATCCTTTAGTTATTAGATTAGCACAACAATTTGTCTCACGGTAAATATGCACAAAATTAGAAACATGGAGTTTCTTCATAAGTAATCTACGTACAGTCATCAATCAGAGCTTCAAAAAAATGAAAACCAGTATTAATCTTGGCAATATGATCAATAACAAATAAAGCTTCAATTGCAACTTCAGCATTTGTAAAGCCCCTAACCTTAGAAATGAAGAGGTCATCAATAAGCCCCCTAACTCAACCTAAAAACTGGAAGAAAATCCCAAGTTTATAGAGAATCCAACCAACCAATGCCTTATTTCATTTCTAATAAGTTCTTTTGCACCAAAAAGACCTGAGTTCTCTATGGCTAAACCATCTGTATTAAATTTTTTTTTAAATCATAGTTTAAGTTCTTTTCAGTTGATATGGGTAAAATACACCATCTAAAAAAGATCTAACACGTGTCTCCATTAAGTGCATAAGAGTAATTTTACACCATGTCCTCTATCTCCAACAAAAGAAGCCACTTGTCAACAAAGAGACCAAGGCATTCACACTCTAGCAAAGAGGGTCAAAAAGGGAACTTCATAAGAGACCCACAACTTTTTCCTATTATGATAAGATTCTTAATATTATATAAGGGCTCAGTATTTCAGGTATCTAATTCTTTACACACTCCTCTAAAAATTCCTTTATCTCTCTATGCATTTACTACTCCTTAGGCCATTAACAGAATTAAGCATCGAAAAGTGTTCCTCAGAGAATTAAACTCTGGGCAACTTTTCCTTTTCGACATCAACAAATTGGCATCATCTGTAGGAATGACAAATTCTATCTATAATATGTCGCCAAGAAGGCCCCCTAAACCTACTCTTAAAATCACTATTCACCCAACCTCCGAAGTAAAGAGAAAAGAACTGATCGAAATTCCCTCGCCACCAAGATTTAGAGACAAACATAACCCTCATCACACTTTGGGGAACCACAATAATCTTTAAAAAAAAATGATGAGTGGGTCCAACCTAATCCCTAATCGACTTTCAAATTGACGACAATCTAGCCTTAGTCAACCGAGTCGAGCATGAGGCTCTTTGACATCAGTATGATAGTCTTGCCGTACTGATTGCCTAGATTTTACTATAGCTAAATCCTTCCCATTCCCATCAGTAGTTCCCCTATGAGATCAGCGTCATTTCTAGGGACACCAGGGAAAGACCTTACGCCCCTAATCCCCGTGTGGTCGAGATACACTCCAGCCGAAGGGAGGACAAAGTTGAATATGACCGAAGCCGCGCACACCCGACTGGGAGGACTGACATAGCGTGAGAAACCCTCAACTCCCGGATCATGATTCCAAATCAATATGCAACTCTCGACCATTAAAGAAATACCAAGAACAAGGACACTCAGTATTCAGCAAATAGTTGAAAAAAATGAGCGACCGTATTGGGCTCGCGTTGAAAGGCGACCGTATAAACACCCTGGACGATATTAGGTCTTCTAGTAACCCTTTCTCTAAATAAATCACGGGCAAAAAAATTACATCTACCTTTAAGTTGTCGCACATTGAACTATATATTGGAAAGACATGCCATATTGATCGATCACCCTGAGATCGTCAAATCCTTGAATTTTTCCAACAGACACTCTGAAACTGCCATGTGTCATGCTTTCCTGATAAATTACGTGAAACAACTAGGACTTGGTTCTTCGGTAGCCGAGGCCCTAAGAAAACCCTAGAGAGCCTACTCAGTATCACCCAGTATATTGATGCTCTGCGATTATATCTCCCGCTTCACTTCAACCATGGTATAAGTTAGAGATTTGGACCAAAGAGTGGTAGTGATGGCTTTAGTCAAAAACTTTAGATTTTGCTTCAGACTTTAATCACTACATGTCTAGAAATTAGTTACACACCATGCCAACACTACTAGCAAAAGTTGATGAATTTTTTATCGGTGAGAAAGTCTAGACCTTCCATAGACAAAAATAAGAAGCCCTAATGGGTAAGAATAAGAAAGAGTCATAAGGATCTAAGCCAAAACAAGCAGAAAAAGATAGAAGGGGATGATGGCCACAAAAATGAAAAATCAAAATGAGCTCTTTGAGGGTTTGAAAGTTACACTCTTATTAATATCTCGAGGTCGAATCTTCTAATGGAAATTACATACCAAGACATCATCTGATGGCATTCTAAACTCAAGTCATCTCTTGGTTAAAGAGACAATAGTCGATTCTATCGATTCCATAAGGATCATGGTCATGACACTGACGAATGCAAACACTTAAAGATAATATAAGATTGAAAGTCTGATCCAAAAAAGCTATTAAGAAATTTATCCAAAGGGACTCTAAAAAAGTCTGAATCGTAAAAAGAACCCTGACCCCTAAGATAAAAATAGGCTAAGATAGAGTCCTTATAGATGGGACAAAAATCAAAGACTCTAAAGTTTAGAAAAGAAGTTAGATAACGCCCTTACAATAGGCGTCATCATAACTATCTTTAGGGGTCAGCTTCTTGGGGAGAATCCTCAAATTATTGTAGAGTCTATAAGTGTTTTGTTGGTTCAGTGAAGGGACCAAAGAAGAAAACTCTGATTGATCAAACTGTTAGTTTCACAGACGAGGACCTTGAAGGTGTACAGTTCCTTCACGTCGATGCAATGGTTGTAACATTAGTTGACGCAAACTTTGTCGTCTAAAGGATCTTGGTAGACAATGGCTCATCACAAGATATTTTGTACTATGACGCATTCAAAAAAATAAAACTATCGGATGACCGATTGAAGCCTACCTATCATACTTTAAACGGTTTTTTTCAGAGTGCTAGTCTTTCCGAAAAGAAGCATCACCTTGCTTGTAACAGCAGGGACCTCACTATGCTAAAGCACTATTATGAGCACCTTTCTTGTGAATAAAGGCAGTACTTTCAATATAATACCTAAAAATAAAATTTCCCACTTTGCATGAAATTGGTGAGGTTAAAGGAAAAGATGTTATAGCTTGGACATGCTATCTACCCTTGATGAAGAGCAAGGACAAACCTGACATCCTTAAAATCGAAGAATTGAGAGATTAATCGAAGAACTTGCATGAGAATCCTATGGAAGAACTAATCTCAGTGCCCCTTAAAAGAAGATGAAGGGGGCAATAAGGTAGTCCAAATTGGGTCAAGTTTGGAGGGAGAACTCGAAACACTAATGATCTCGTTTCTATAAAAAAACAAACGTCTTCACATGGTCAACAATGGGCATACCAAGGATCGATCCCAAATTCTAGGTGCATTGTCTAAATGTCAAACCTAAGCATAAACCTATGATATAAATGAACATTCATTTAGAGCTAAGAGGCAACAAGTCATTGATACCTAAGTTGAGAAACTTCTTGAGGCCAGACTCATCTGAGAACCTACTACCCAAAGTGGTTGGCCAATGTAGTCACGGTTCAGAAACTAAATGGGAAATGGTGAATCTGCATCGATTTTATAGACCTAATCAAAGCTTGCTTGAAATATAGTTTCTTTTTACCAAGAATAGACCAACTGGTGGAAGCCACCTCTAATTAAAAAATGCTCAGCCTTAAGGATTCTTACTTCAGATACAATAAGATCTTGATGCACAAATGGGATCAGCCAAATATAGCCTTTGCCATAGAGAATGGCCTTTATTCTTAGAAAATAATGTCGTTTAGAGTCAAGAATGCTAGGGATACTTATCAGAGGTTAGTTAACAAAATGTTCAAGGATTAAATCGGTCGAAACATGGAGGTGTATGTTATGGACCTACTTGTAATAATCATGCAAGTTGTGAACCATGTGGCCGACCTTGAAGAATGTTTTACAGTGTTAAGGGAGCATTAGATGAAGCTTAACCCATCAAAATGCATTTTTGGAGTGACATGAGGAAAGTTCTTTAGGTTCATGGTGACTTAAAGAGGGATCGAGGAGAATCCCGAGAATATTAGAGATGTTTTGGACATGAAAACACCACGAAATGTGAAAGAAGTACAAAAAATATAGGTCGCATAACCTCACTTGGTTCCTTTATGTCTAAATCGACGGATAAGTGCCTACTATTCTTTAAAGCCCCTAAAAAGATTCAAGACTTTTAGTGGACAGAAGAATGTTGAACTTTCTTTGAAGAGCTAAAGAAGTATTTCAATTCATTGTTTCTCCTAGCTAAGCTCAATGAAGGATAAGAGTTATATCTGTACTTAGTCACTAGTGAGGTGGACATAGCCTCAATTCTAGTTAAAGATAAATTTAAAGTCCAAAGATTGGTTTAACATTTAATCCAAGTTCTTTAGGAGGCCGAGACACGATACCAATATATTGAAGAATTGGTGTACACCGTTGTCATCACGGACTAGAAGCTACAACCATATTTCTAATCACACTCTATTGTTGTGCTAACAGATCATCCATTTTAGAAAGTTCTTCAGAAATTGATCTCTTAGGGTGACTAATCAAGTACTCTATTGAATTGGGTTAGTTTGAAATCAGATACAAGCCTTAACCAGCCATCAAAACTCAAGTGTTTGTCGACATCATTATCAAATGTACTTTTCTTGACTACCCAACAAAGAAGAAGTGACTAAGCCACAACCAGAACTATCCAGTTGGAAACTCTTTATGGACAGTTCCTCTAATGTAGCCAGGATCAGAGTAGGTCTTATCCTTATTAGCCTCGAAGGGTTCATTATCGAATACGCCTTGCAATTCGACTTCAAGACCTTGAACAGTGAGGCCAAATACAAAGCACTCCTTGCCGGGATGAGGTTGCATCGTTTCCTCAAGGTTAAAGATCTAGAAATGTTTAGTGATTAACAACTGGTAGCAAATTAAATGATAGAGGATTATAAGGTAAGGCAGTACCCAAATGATCAAGTATATAGCCAAGGTCAAATAATTAATGAAGCAATTCAAGCAAATGAAGGTAATTTGAGTACCAAGATTCGAAAACGTTAAAGTTAATGCTCTAGCTCAACTAGCATATTCCAAAACTTCAAATCTCTCAAGAGCCATTTATGTCAAATTAATAAACCTGAAAAACCTATGAGGGATAAAAGGGTTCTCGAGAAGAAAACCAAAGAGAAAAAATGGTTTGTGAGTTACAATGGAAAAATAATGGCATAAAAGAGTTGGGTATGGAGGGTAGCTACTGAAATGGATCTGAAAAGACTTCTAATCAATTCAAGCTAGCTTTTCTAATGCGGAAAGCAAGAGAGCATTACACGGGTGCCATCTGGCCAGGTTAGTATGTGGATATTTCGGTAATTTTTGTTTGGGGCAATTGTTTACACCCTAAAATTACCAGTTTAATAAGATGATGATATCTGTATAAACGGGTTATGGAAATAGTAGCTAAATGTTCGGGTTATTGGTGAAACAAGGAGTATTGCATCAACAAAAGAATATGTAGTTGGTGAGAAATGATGCATTCGTGAAAGGTTTGATGTTGTGCATTTCAAGGACTAATGGGCATTAGTGAAACAACGCGGTTTAAGAAAGGAATGAAATAAGACATTAGGCCATAATGTTGTGTGTTTTGAGATGTGTATGGCTATGGTTAAAACAATATGCTTTGGAATCCCTATTTTCTTCAAGCAAGCACTTATGCGAGATGGAAGAAGTGCAAAGTAATTCATGGGGATCATGGGAAAAATAATTAGCAATCTTTGGGGTCAAGTTCATATTTAGCTATTTGAGTTTGTTGTTGGTATAAATGTTGAAAAAAAAAAAATTTGTAGTGGTCCCTGACCAAATAAAGCATTTCAATTATTTTTGTCAATTCAAGTAATTTACTATGCTTTTCTTATATTTTCAACAGTTAATTATCTATTTTAGGAGTATAATCAAGTTAACTTTTCGCCAAATTCCATCAACATTTCGCTTCATGTTTAGCAACCTAATGCACATTGTGCAAAGGGTTAGAATTTAATCACATCACTTGAAAGACACAGAATTTTGTCAAACTATCTTTGATCACACTTTATCTGGCACCTAACAGTCATCAATCTAAGTTTTAGAAAAATTCAGTGTAAATACTCCTGAAATTGAGAGAATCATAACCCTTCTTATAGATACACACAAAATGACTCTTTAGCATTTCTTTTTTCATGAGATATATGTGAAGAATTAGAGCTTGCACTCTTTCCGCCAATAGTTTAGGTGCTTGTTTTCATTCAATAAGCTTTAAGTTTTTGTATTCTTCAATATTTTCATCGTTTGGGTCCTTATAGTTCTTTTGGTCAAGATAAAACATGTTATATATTATTTTAATATATTGAATACATATTATCTAAGAATAGATTTATAATTCATTTAAAATGAATGATTTTACTAAATTATAGAATTCACAATAGATAATATATATGATAGATGGTTTTGAATCAATGAAACTGTGAGTGAAACTTAAATTGTGAAATTTAAGAAGTTTTTTTTGCTATTCTATCAGTTGATAAGATCATATATATACACTATATAAATAAGGATTTGTTAATTTATCATTGTAAAAGTAAGTTAGCAATGTAACCCAACCTTTGTAGACAAAGATACCCTCAATAATTCAAATTTTTTTTTTTTATAATACAAACATAAAGGCAATAGGGTGATTTAATAAATAGAGCTATTTAGTTTTTTCACCTCCGGGGTCTTTTGACGATATCGAGTCTTCCGATGGTCGAAAAAGCGTACCATCGTTATCATTGCAAAGCATTCATCGAAATCTGCAAAATGAGATCCAAAAGCAACACCCTCCGACCAATTGGCTGCCCTCGTACACCATCGATTATCTCGAGGGTACTTTTTAGAGATAGCATATTCCAATGATTTTTACCAGAAAGTAACATCACCACTGAGCCGAAAATTCAACTTTTGACCTACCTACAAAACATAGACGGGGTAGATCACACACTCTGACGGAATCCGGCACCCACAAATGGGCTTCATCTATGTATTTTGAACTTTTGAATATTTATTATTGTTTTTTGTAAAATTATAGAAAGACCCATATTTTAATCATGTTTTAGTATATAATCAAGGATATTATAGTCTACAAAGTTGGTGCACAATGCTAACCTACTCCTACAGTGGGATAAATTAGCAAACCCAATATATTATATAATTTTTAGGTTTTCTTTTTTATTATTTAAGATCATGCACTAAGTCATATTTCATACGTGTGTTGAAGAGATAGTAGGGTTACCAAGTATCCCAAAAACTTAAGTTAATAGGAAACGAACCAACTATTCTTTTATACTATAACACTCACGTGCAAACCGATGAAAGATAGCTTTGCACATGAAATATTAAGGAAAATGAGTTTCTCAATACTCGAAACCATGACATAGAGCTCTAATACCTTGTTGAAGAGATAATTGGGTTACTGATTATTCTGAAAACTTAAACTAATGAGAAATGATCCAACTATTCTTATATACTCTAACATAAAGGTTTTTATTATGACACTTAATGAAAACAATTATTTCAATCATATTAGCTTTGGCCCTCTCAAAAAATAAATCTTAGCTCGACTCTTGTTTATATGGCATGTGCAGATTGGACTGTACACAAAAATGTAGAAGTTGTTGTCTTCTTTCGTTGTACGTATAGCTTTATCCATGAGGTGACAATCGGATCGGGTTAGGTCATTTCAGGTCAGGTCATTTTGGGTCGGGTCTGTTGCGCGTTTATCTACCTAAATAAATAAGTAAATAACCGTACAGTTTTACTTGCAAGTGCACAAGGTCAATTGTAGTATAGTGTGCAAGTGCGAGATCATTTCCACAGGGATTGGTGAATTTCGCTTTAGAATTAGTTTCTTAATAAAAGAAGATCAAAATAACTGTTGAATGTGAATTAATAATAATGAGACATAGGGCTCTGATATCCACCACTAGTCACACTTTTCCAATAAGTAATAGGTCAATGCACTAGGCTTCCTATGAATACCTAATGGTTGCCAACCTAAGGGCATGGTATCTACTCCTTAAGCTATTGATTTCCCTAAGCACCGATTTAGGCATGGTATCTACTCTAACTCTTTTCTTTCTTAAAGGATTCAGCATGGTATCTACTGAGTTGTTCCTCAAGAAAGCATAAGATTTATGGAAATCGACAACCACATAAGACCTAGGGCATGGTATCTACTCCTGGTTTCTCATGTTGATGAATCCAAGAATCTGGTGTGGATATCTTTTGTTACTATCGTTAGGCCCAGAACTCAGTCATCCAAATTGGTCTAACTAACTAATCCATACCACATGCACATACTGATCAGACATACACATTTGAGGAATGCATTAATCAAGTTAAGCATCATAATCAAGGCTATTGCAAAGATAATCAATGAATATATATATATATATATACATATATATATGGGAAAGCATAACTAGGGCTTCAATCGAGCCCTATAAAGAGTTAGTTACACATGTTGTCTAAGATAAACATCATAGCATAAACTAAACGTAAACTATAAAACCCGAAGAATACTGTGGAGATGGGTTGTCAATCCTCTCCAAAGCTTACAACTCCGAGCTAAGCAAAAGATAAAACAAGTGATCTTTTTGTGTGTGTTTTACAAGTGTATTTATAGGGGTTGAATAACCCTAGAAGACTCAGGAAACCGTAAACTTCCTAAAACGTAAAACCTCATCTATTTCCAAAACTGGTTCTGTTGTTTCTTCCTTTAGGTGCCAAAAATGCTTCTTTTTATCCAAGACCCTATAAAAACATGTGAAACACAGAAATGAAGTAAAATAGACTAAATTATCATAACTAAGGACTTAACAAATGTAAATAAGGGGGCTTAAATATGAATATTTAAGCACCTATCATACCCCCAAACTTACATATTGCTAGTCCCTTAGCAATACAAAACTAAAAACTAAAATGAAAAATAGTGACACACAAATAGATCTAATATCTATAGTGTCCACAAAAGTTTAGATCTTCACACAAAGTTATGATGCGCACTCGTTAGCAAGCTTAACAAATATAAACATATTTTTGCAATGAATAAGAGTTTTGACTGCAAATCACTTTTATGAGGCAGTTTAATACATCACAAGTTTGACTTTAGTGTGTGGCGAACTAGCACATAAAAGATTAGGTTTCCAAATAATTCTAATTTTTAGTGTTTCGATGACTCAAGATTCACCAAATTTCCTATTAGAATCAACAAAAATGACATAGTTTTTTATTTATTTATTTGCCATGTTAGTTCCCTTAAGCTTTCTATTTGATTCATGTAGCAAGTGTTTAGCCAATGACTCCCAAACTAGATGGTCTTAGGGCATTAGATGTAAAGACACCCCTAAGGACTTACTAACTCGAGTCAAAAAGGCTACAAAACTTAACAGGTCTTCAGTTCCCTTAAGCTTTCTATTTGACTCATGTAGCGGGCGTTTAGCCAATGATTCCCAAACCAGATGGTCTTAGGGCATTAGGTGTAAAGACACCCCTAAGGACTTACTAACTCAAGTCAAAAAGGCTACGGAACTTAACAGGTCTTAATGCTACCAATCAGAATTTTCACCTTTTGACATGACACTCACTGCTTACTGAGGCAAGAGGGCCAGTCACTCAGTGGAAAGTTCTTTTTTTTTATGCCAAAGTGTTAATCTAACAGGTCATCTGGTTCACAGTCGAGCAAAAGAAACATACAAATCAAAATTACATGTCATACCCCACATAACTATGTGCTAATGTGCTCGTGTTAGTTCAGGTCAAACTTGTGAATCCTTAAATGCCTAAAAGTAAGTAATCTATGTTCAAAACTTAATTATTGGCCTATATGTTCAAAGTTTTAAGCTCACTTTTGAAGTCAAATCATATTGTTTTTTTTTTAAATCACCAAATATTTTTGGAACAGAATGAACATGCATTTAGCTATAAAAACAACAAAAAATTAGGACATAGTGTGTGTGTGAGCGTGTCCCCATACCCCTAAACTTAAATTGCAAATTATCCCCAATGTGTGAATAGCATGGAAGGAGCTGACCTGGGAGATGGAGAACTATATGGCTGGTATGGCTCGTAGCACGCCCCCAAACTTCAACTGGATGTACTCACTCTGTCTTTAAAAAAGAAAGACAAACAAACATAAAATGGAAAACAAGTAATAATGAACAACTATAGAAAAGCAAAAACTAACAATAACATAAAATAAAATACTAAAAAAGATATGCTTTGGGGTGCCTCCCATGAGCGCTAAGTTTAATGTCTTCAGCCAGACGGGGTACCCTCTCACTGCTGATCATCGGGTGGTGCAATCAAAAAGGTACCGGGTGCTGGAAGTAGGTGATCAAGAATGGCCTGTAGCATCACCTCCTATTGTGCAAACCGTGCCTCCAAACTATCTATACGCTGGTGCACGAGTGATGTAGCTGCAGAGACCTCACCTCGGAAGGAGGACAACTCAGCGAGAAAGTGTTGGGACTCTGTGGGTCCAATGTCCTGATGGTTCTCCTATCGCAATGGGCTAACTACAGGGGTCTCTGTCTCCATATGATCCTCCTCCACCCTCTCAGCTGCAAGTTTAGGGGCTGGTAGTCCTCGAGGCATGTACGAGAGACTATGTGTCCATTAAGCCTTCCCGAAGAAAGAATGCTCTCGCATTGGTCCGTCAATGGTGGTCCCCTTAATCCCTTTCTTCTTGAAGATGTACGAGAGTAGGAATGGGAATGGGAGCCCCCATACATTGGCTGTGGTGGTCTGATGGCCATGGACATAATCCCAGAATTTATGCAGCTGCCTCCACATAACAGCTGGGAGAGAGTACCAGTGGCCTCTATGGAAGGCATACAACGTCTGTAGAAATTTGTCTCTCTTCTGTGTCTTGTGCCTCAATGGACACACATTACATTGGAGGATGGTGTCCACTAGCCAAAGCCATGTAGTCAACTTGGACCGGCTCACTGTGTTATTGTGTCTATCGGTGTACTGGCCATCGCACATGTCCTCAATGATCATGGACAGATCAAAAGAGTCTGGTTGCTCCTTGATATCGGTGTCCTCCGGAGGGGACTCATCACAGCAGTGTAGAGTAGCGGCTATGTCGGTACTAGTCACCTAGATGGATGTGCCCTGGACTGAGGAGGTCAGTACTCCCAGTCTGCTGCAGTCAAAAGACAGACCCTTATAGAACTGCACCACCAGCTGAGTGTAAGCAGTCGAGCAGACTGGTTTAAAAAGTCTCTTCAACCCTCGTTGTTTAAATGCTTGGACCGCCCATTAAGTGGTGTCCATTTGCTTGAAGACTTCATCGATGGCGAAAGTGGTCTCGAATAAAAGCTCTCTCTGCTCGATGCTTGGCCGGGATGACTGGGCATGACTCCTCGAGGCACAGGAGGTGGAAGCAATTTGCTTGGACATGTCGATCCTAGTTTCTGTCAAATTTGTGCTCGATCATAAATACCGTGAGCTCGATCGCACATGGTCAGACTTTTTCTCGAACAGCTTGTGGGCGACAGAAGACCAAACTATGGTCTTGTTGATTCGAGTTTGTTCCTAACCTCTTGTAAACATAAGAGCACCCAATCATACACAAGGTAACATATATATAACTGAAAGTGTAAATTAAACATTTAAAATCTGTGTGTGTGTGAACAAAATGGATGCCTTGTGTATGGAGGGGATGTGTAGTGGGGAGGGGGATATGGCGGTGATGGGTGGTGATGATGGTGGTTAGCGGTGATGTTTGGTTATGGTGGTGATGGGGCAAGGAAGATTTGTGGTGACGCTGGAGTCGAGAGTGTGAGAGGGAGCATGATGGTAAACGGGTGAGTAAGAGTGGGTGAGTATGTGTGCAAAGAGGGTGAGTGAGTGTGTGTGAATGAAAATTTTAAATTTATCACTAAACTGTTCACCATGATCGCATTGGTGTGCATTCGATCGCACTGGCGTGCACTCGATCGCACTCTTGCGCTCGAGCACATTGAATGGTGCAATCGATCGCAAGTAGTGTGCAGGGACAAAAATAAAAACTTACTGCAGCTGAAATGACAAAGTAAGTACAATACAACCTTACCATGTGTTATTGGCCTCAGTGCCACTAACCTTAATAGAGATGATTGAGCTATATGGGTGATCAAATATGAACTGCTCAAGCACTCTCATGCTACTGTGCTAGTTGGTTGGAAGGAAGCACTTAGAGTCCACCTCTTAGGGCTCCAATGCTTGAATCTCAACTGTATACTGTACCGATTCAAGTGCCAAGTCTTCATCTCTCGGAGGGAAGTTAATATCGAGGTATGGCTTGGTTCTGTGTCCATTTATCGTAAAGGGCTGATTTTCGTTGGGACAACGGACCTCTAAAGCACCATAAAGGAAGACCTTTGTGACCATGTAAGGACCGTACCAACGGGACTTGAGCTTGCTTGGGAACAGTCTTAATCTTGAGTCGTATAGTAGTACCTTTTGTCCCACATAGAACTCTTTTCTCACTAATTGTTTGTCATGATAGGCTTTTGTTCGTTCCTTGTGAAACTTGGCGTTCTCATACGCATCATATCTCAATTCTTCAAGTTCATTTAGATGCAGCTTCCTCTTCTCACCCACTTGTTTCAAGTCGAAGTTGAACTGCTTTATGACCCAATATGCTCGATTCTCTAATTCTACCGGGAGATGGTATGCTTTTCCAAAGACTAAGCAGTAAGAGACATGCCAATTGGAGTCTTATAAGCTGTCCAATATGCTGATAGAGCATCATTTAGGCGTAGAGACCAATCCTTCCGATTAGGCTTCACTATCCTTTCTAGGATTCCTTTGATCTCTCGGTTTCTAATCTCCACTTGGCCACTAGTTTGAGGGTGATATGGAGTGCCAACTTTATGAGTGATCCCATATTTCCGGAGTAGTTCGGCAAAAGAACGATGATGAAAGTGGCTGCTCCCATCACTGATAATTGCTCTTAGAGTCCCAAATCGCGTAAAGATGTTAGTCTGTAAGAACTTTACAACTACTTTGTGATCATTAGATTTTAAGGGGACAGCCTCAACCCATTTGGACACATAATCCACACCCACAAGAATATATAAATATCCAAAGAAGTTAGGAAATGGACCCGTGAAGTCAATGCCCCATACATCAAAAAGTTCTACTACATGAATATTCTGTAGGGGCATCTAATTTCAGGAAGAGATGTTGCCTGTCCGTTGGCATCTATCACATGAGCTGCAAAAGAAGAAAGTATCTTTAAACAGATTATGCTAATAAAAACTAGATTGTAGTACCTTAAGAGCTGTTCGTTTTGCACCAAAATGTCCTCCACAAGCAAACTGATGGCAATGTTGTAATAAGCTTAAGTTCTCCTCTTCTGGAATACATCGTCGGATGATTTGATCGGGGCAGAATTTGAAGAGGTAAGGATCATCCCAATGGTAGTGTCTTGATAGAGATATCAGCCACTTTCTTTTCTTGTGTGGTCATACCTGGGGGAAAAACTTTTGCAGTTAAATAATTTATAATATCAGCATACCATGGAAGTTTTACCTTTAAAGCGAACAATTGTTCATCAGGGAAGTTATCATTCAGAGGTAATTCTTTATCGTCATTTTCATAGGGTAGCCTTGACAAATTATCTGCAATTACATTCTCACTACCTTTCTTGTCTTTGATCTCCAAATCAAATTCTTGTAATAGGAGTACCCATCTGATTAGCCTAAGGTTTGCATCTTTCTTAGAAAACAAATATCTCAAAGCAGCATGGTCAGTGAATGCAATAAATTTAAAACCAATAAGATATGATCTAAACTTCTTTAAAGCAAAAACAACAGCTAAAAATTCTTTTCAGTAGTAGAATAGTTAAGCTGAGCATCATTTAAAGTTCTAAAAGCATAGTAAATAGCATGAGGTACCTTATTGACTCTTTGACCTAAGATTGCTCCCAAGGCAAAGTCACTGGCATTACACATTAATACGAAAGGGAGATTCCAATCCAGTGCCATCATTATCGGGGCAGAGGTGAGAACATCCTTCAATGTTTTGAAAGCTTGCATACAGTCATCATTCCATTCAAACTTGGTATCTTTAGCCAACAACGCACAAAGAGGTCTCGAGATTTTGGAGAAATCCTTGATGAATCTTCTATAAAAACCGACATGTCCAAGGAAATTTCTAATGCCCTTGACTGTGAGAGGAGGAGGTAGCTTTGAAATGATATCTATTTTAGCCTTGTCTACCTCAATACCTCTATTTGAGATGGAGTGACCCAACACAATACCTTGTTGAACCATGAAGTGACATTTCTCCCAATTCAGGACTAAGTTACTTTCTTCACATCTCTTTAGGACACTCTCCAAATGACTTATGCATTCATCAAACGTGGAACCAAAGACACTAAAATCATCTATGAATACCTCAACGTATTTCTCCACCATATCGGAAAAAATGCTCATCATACATCTTTGAAAAGTGGCTGGTGCGTTGCATAAATCGAATGGCATTCTTCGATAAGCAAATGTACCAAAGAGACATGTGAAGGTAGTTTTTTCTTGATCCCGGGTGCTATGGCAATTTGGTTGTACCCACTGTACCCATCCAAGAAGCAGTAATAACTGTGACCGGCTAATCTCTCTAACATCTGATAAATGAATAGCAGGGGAAAATGATATTTTCTGGTTACTTTGTTCAATTTCCGGTAATCAATGCATACCCTCTAACCCATTGTTTTCTTGTAGGTATGAGCTCCTCATTTTTATTTTTTATAACGGTAATCCCACTCTTTTTAGGAACAACTTAGACCGGACTCACCCATTTATTGTCTGATATGGGGTAGATAATGCCAACATCTAGTAGCTTTAATACCTCGGCCTTTACTACCTTTTTCATGTGTGGGTTAAGTCTTCTTTGAGCATCTCGAGTGGGCCTTGCTTCTTCTTCTAGGTAGATACTATGCATTCATTTGGCTGGACTTATCCCCTTAATGTCAGCAATGGTCCATCCAATGGCAGATTTATGCTCCCTAAGAACTCTTAATAGCTTCTCTTCTTCTTCATTACTCAAATTAGCAGCTACGATCACAAGTAAAGTTTTCTTTTCTCCCAAATAGGTATACGTTAAATGCTCAGGCAGCTACTTTAATTCCAATGTTGGTGCCTGGATAATGGATGGAAGAAGAGTAGTATTAGTAGGTAAGAGAGATTCAAATGGAGGAGCATAATTACTTGAGTTTTTTGGAGAGGTCTCAAGGATGTGCACAGTTTCAATGATGTTATCTTCAAGTTCTTGCTTAATATCCTCTTATGTGAAGCCATGGGTGAGAGTGGTCTCCAATGGATCAATGTGTTGGACCTGAAAAGCTTGCTCGACAAAGTTTTGTATCATACATACATTAAAGCATTCCAAATCATCTTGAGGCAGTTTCATTGAATCAAATATTTTAAATTCTATTTTCTCACCATTGATTTTCATACTCACTATACTCTTTTTCACACAAATCTTAGTGTCGGCAGTTCTCATGAAGGGTCTCCTTAATATGATGGGCAAGGGTAATGGCATAGGGCATTCCTTCATGTCTAATACAATGAAATCAGCAGGTAAAATGAACTCACCAACTCTTACTAGGACGTCCTCAAGAATACCCCTAGGTCTTTTAATACTCCTATCTGCCAACTGTAAGGTCATGGTAGCTCCCCAAACCTAGGGTTTCGAATACTATGTATGGTAATAAGTTTACACCTACTCCCAAATCTAGTAATGCTTTTTCAAACAGCTGATCACCTATTCTACATAGAATAGTAAAGCTAGCCGAATCTTTTAGTTTTGATGGGAGTTTTCTTAGTAGTACAGCACTTACTTCTTCAGTTAATGCTACTATTTCATGCTCCTGAAAGTTTCTCTTATGAGTGCAACAATCTTTTAGGAACTTAGCATATGTAGGTATTTGGTGAATTGCATCTAATAAAGGAATGTTAATTTCAACTTTCCGCAAGGTTTCAAAAATATCAGTCAGTTTATTGTCTTCCTTTTGTTTTACTAACCTTTGCAGGAAGGGTGGTGCATTCACCTTCTCCGTCTCACTTACCCTTGATGCCGATGGTGTCTCTTTGGATGCTGTTGCAGACTCGTCGGACCCTATTACTTTGCCATTTCTCAAGGTTGTCACAGTCTTTAGTTGTTAGTGCCCCCCAGGGTTGGGTAATGTTTGAGCTGGCAGCTCACCTTGCTTTCTGCCACTTAGCTCTTTCGCCAATTGTCCCATTTGTAGCTCTAACCGTTGGATGGCTTGTTCATGTTTTGCTGTGGTTTGTCTAAGTTCAGTCCGGAATTGCCTTTCATCTGCCATGAACTGATCTTGTGAGGTCATTAATTGTTGCTGCTGAGTAGCCAATTGTTTCGCAAGACTTTCGAGGTCATTCTTCTTTGGTTCAGGAGCACTATGGGCTACTAGTTGGGAGTTTCGTTGCTGCCCTTGCTGGTTAAGGGTATTTGCTTGTTGTTCCAAGAGAAGTTTGGGTGGTTTCGCCATCCAGGGTTGTAAGTATTTGCATATGGGTTGTTCTTCGGTGGATAATTGTTAGGTCCCACGTAATTTGCTTGTTCCAGATCTGTAGGTGAATACAAAGGGCAAGTATCAGTATTACGATCGAATTGGGAACATATCGCACATACCTAAAGTGGTGTAGCTTGATGAGTCTTAAATATTGCATATTTTAGACCCTTAACTTATATTTGTTATGCTCTTAGTTAGTAGTATTTTACTTTATTTTACGTTTTTCTTGTGTTTTGTGTATTTTTACAGGTTTGTGGAGAAAATGAAGCATTTCAGGAGATTTGAAGCTTCTGGAGACATTGCGCTCGATCGCACGAGATATGCGATCGAGCGCACCTGCGCTCGAGCGCACCTGCCTATGAACAAGCGCAAGGTCAACATCCCACATCGAAATAGTTGTTGTTCAGTGCGTCTGCGATCGATCGTAACAGACATGCGATCGTGCGCACGAGACATGCGATTGAGCGCATATGCGATCGATCGCACCATTCTGCGATCGAGCGCACTCGGGCCAGTATCCCACATCGAATCTGAAACCTGCAGTGCTCCGTGACTTCCCCTATATAAACACCATTTGGCTTCATAATTCAGTGTACTATTCCTAAGCCACTTTGGTGTTTACCGGTGGACTTCCGCCAGCATTTTGGTGGATCCCGAAGGCATTGCTACCACGAGGGGAAGCGCCGCCCGTCAGCGAGTGGAATTTCTCCCATGTAAAGTTGTTTATTTATTTCTTTATATTCAGTTGTTTTAGTTTAAATTTTTTTTATAGTTTTATAGTTATGAGTGGCTAGAATCTTCAGCTAAGGTTGAAGATGAAGCCCCGCCGTTGTTTGGCGTAGTAGTTTAGATTTGCTTGTACAAATCTGACAATTTTTAGTATAAATGTTCTGTCAATTATTTGAGTTAATCTTATAATTGATTGAGTTTAAATTTTCTGTTGGATTTTCTTCGTGTTTCATCTGATGGATACATTGAATGCTTTTCGATTAAATTGGATTCCCTTTGTGATTTGTTAAGAGCGGAACATTGGGTGCTTTTGGTTTAGTTGGGATATTCTTTGTTTTTTGTCTTATAGTTGGATTCATTGAATGTTTTGATAGGCTATATTTTTAGAACATGTATGCTTAACTTCGGTGGGGTGGATTCGGAAACCTTAGTGCTTTTTATTATTAGTTTTAAAATCAATTTAATTTAGTTTTAATTTGTTTTGCAAATTATCATTCAAAATTCGGAACTAGGTTAAGATAGAGTTAGTTTAGATTAAAAATATATTTTCACAACACAATTCCCTGTGGATTCGACCTCGCACTTGCACAAAGCTATATTGCAAACGACTTGTGCGCTTGCGAGTAATTTAAAACTCACAACAAGTTTTTGGCGCCGCTGCAGGGGAATTGTTTGGTTTGTGAAAATTTTTGGTCTAAAATGATTTTATTTTTCTACTAGTTAGTTATCTTTTTGTTAAAAAAAAAAAAAATCATGTGTATGAATCCAGCGCCAGTTTCACAGTCTTTAGAGGACGCCCTCAAGGATTTCATTAAAATGACCGGCCTGTCCCTCAATGCTGCCAACACTTTCAATGTTGAAAGCTGTTCCATCTGTGCTAGTCCTATGCATCCAGCACAGAATTGCCTATCAATGTCGGCTTGTGCCGAGTATCCTATGGAACAAATGAATACTTTCAATGACTGTTGTTGGCAATCAACTGGATCTTGCTCCGAAACATACAATCCAGGGTGGTGGGACCACTCTAATTTTTCATGGGAGCAGAACCAACCAATGAATCAGGGAGGAGCCCCTTACCATGCTCACAATCAATACACTCCCGAATTTCCTCCACTAATTCCAAATTATGGTCACTCAGCTTATCCAGCACCATCACCCGCTTACCAAGCTCCCATTCAAGCGCCAGCATCGGTGTCACAGTCATTGGAGGACACTCTCAATGATTTCATGAAAACGACTAGCCAATCTATGAGTGAAGTGATGACTGCAATAATAGAAAACACCCAAGCGATTGCCACACTAGAGAGTCAAATTGATCAAATCGCAAGTTATGTGGGTGAAGGAGAGGAAGGAACGTTCCCCAGTCAAACTAATCCTAACCCAAACGAACAGTTTGCAGTGGGAAATTTATTAACTCCTATGCATTGGCAGGAACAAGTGCAATAAATTGTCCCATTGAGGTCTGGGAGACAAGTGCACAATCAAGTGGAAGAGAACCCTGCTATGCACCAAGGGCAAGAGAGTGGCAACAATGAGAAGAGAGATGCTGAGCCATCTACAGCCACTCGTATTATTAAGGATCTCTCTAGGTCGTTTTTACCTAAAGCACCTTACCCTGAGAGACTACAAGTGCCCAAGAAAGAAGGGAAGTCTGAGGACATTATGGAGGCATGCTTTGCTCAATTTGAAGAGGATTTGGATTTAGATAAGTTACTTGAGCAAGCAAATACTATCGTGGAGTCTGCTCCTCGGGAGAGTAGTAGGACAGAGGAGACTATGGATCCCGTATTGAGGATCCCTTGGAGGCATGCTTTGCTCAATTTGAAGAGGATTTGGGCTTAGATAAGTTGTTTGAGCAAACAAATGCTACTTTGGAGTCTGCTCCTCTAAAGATCAGTGAGACGGAGGAAACCACAACACCTGAACCCCCCAAGAAGGAACTTAAGCCTTTATCGGACAATCTTAAGTATAAGTTCCTAGGTCCAGCAGATTCTTTGCCTATAATTATAGCTTTAGATTTGGGTGATGCTCCAGAGGAGAAATTATTTGACGTCTTAAGAGAGCATAAGGAAGCTATAGGCTGGACTATTGAGGATATCAAGGGAATCAACCCCTTATTGGTAATACACACGATACAGTTGGAGGAGAATGCCAAGCCATCGAGGGAGCCACAAAGAAGGCTCAACCGTGCTATGCAAAAGGTTGTGAGGGCAGAAGATATTAAGTTATTAGAGGCAATGATCATTTATCCCATCTCTGATAGCAAGTGGGTGAGCCAGATTCCAATCGTGCCCAAACGTGCTGAATTTACGGTAGTAAATAAAGACAACGAGTTAGTCCCAACTCGAGTGCAATCAAGATGGATAAAGTGTCTAGACTACCGTAAATTGAATGCTTCCACTAGGCCTGATCATTTTCCATTCCCATTTATTGATCAGATGGTGGAGAGCTTAGTTGGGATTGTTTACTAATGTTGGGTCTGGCTGAAGACGTTAAACTTAGCGCTCATGGGAGGCACCCCACAGCTTATCTTTTCTTTTGTTTATTTATTATTTCGCATTTTTATGATTAATGTTTGTTTCCAGTATTTTTTGTTTTCCAGTTTTTATTTTTCAGGGACAAAGCGTACTTCAGTTCAAGTTTGGGGGTATGCTATGAGCCATACCAGTCCAGATAATTCTCCATATCTCAGGTTAGCTCTTTCCATATTAGTCACACATTGGGGTCAATGTGTAATTTAAGTTTGGGGGTATGGGAGACACATCACACACTTTGTCCTAATTTGTTGTCTTTTTGTCATAGAGATAAATGCATACTCATGTTATCGTGAAATTTTGGTTGATCTAAACATTTTCTGTGATGTGATGTCATTGGTGAGCTTAACATTTTGAACTCATTATCTGGTGATAAATTTTTAAAATTTAGTTACTTACTTTAGGCATTTTGAGAATTCACATGTTTGATCTAATCTAACACGAGCACATTAGCAGAAATTATGTGAGGTATGACACGTGATTTTAATGTGTATTTTTCCTTATCTTAACTGAAACTGGATGACTTCTTGGATGAACTCTTGGGCATAGGAAAATATAAAAAAAAAAAAAAAATTATCAATAAACTTTTCGCTGAGTAACTGGACCTCTTGCCTCAGTAAGCAGTGAGTGTTCACGTCAAAAGGTGGAATTTTGCTTGGTAATATTAAGGTCGGTTTAATTTCGTAGCCTTTTTGACTCGAGTTAGTAAGTCCTTAGGGGTGTCTTTACACCTAATGCCCTAAAACCACCTGGTTTGGGAGTCATTGACTTAACACTCGCTAGATGGGTCAATTAGAAAGCTTAAGGGAACTAAACATAGCCGTGCCTTATTAAAAAAAAAAAAGAATAAAATAAAAACTATGCCTTTTTGTTCATTTTTGATGGGAAATTCGGTGAATCTTGAGACATGGAAACCTTACACATTAGAGTTACTTGGAAGCTTCATTTTTATATGCTAATTCACCTTACACTTATTCAAGCTTGTGATGCCTTATCCTGCCTTTTATAAGTAATTAGATTTTAACATTTCTATTCATTGCGAAGATGGGTTTACCTTTTTAAGCTTGCTCATGAATGAATATCATGGTGATGTGTGCTCCTTAAATTTTTGGATACCATGAGTGATGACGTTATCTTTATGTTCTTTGTTTTTCATTGAGTCTTTTATTTTGTTTTGCTAAGGGACTAGCAAAATATAAGTTTGGGGGTATTTGATGAGTCTTAAATATTGCATATTTTAGACCCTTAACTTATATTTGTTATGCTCTTAGTTAGTAGTATTTTACTTTATTTTACGTTTTTCTTGTGTTTTGTGTATTTTTACAGGTTTGTGGAGAAAATGAAGCATTTCAGGAGATTTGAAGCTTCTGGAGACATTGCGCTCGATCGCACGAGATATGCGCTCGAGCGCACCTGCTTATGAACGAGCGCAAGGTCAACATCCCACATCGAAATAGTTGTTGTTCAGTGTGTCTGCGATCGATCGTAACAGACATGCGATCGTGCGCACGAGACATGCGATCGAGCGCACATGCGATCGTGCGCACGAGACATGCGATCGATCGCACCATTCTGCGATCGAGCGCACTCGGGCCAGTATCCCACATCAAATCTGAAACCTGCAGTGCTCTGTGACTTCCCCTATATAAACATCATTTGGCTTCATAATTCAGTGTACAATTCCTAAGCCACTTTGGTGTTTACCGGTGGACTTCCGCCAACATTTTGGTGGATCCCGAAGGCATTGCTACCACGAGGGGAAGCGCCGCCCGTCAGCGAGTGGACTTTCTTCCATGTAAAGTTGTTTATTTATTTCTTTATATTCAGTTTTTTTTAGTTTAAATGTTTTATAGTTTTATAGTTATGAGTGGCTAGAATCTTCAGCTAAGGTTGAAGATGAAGCCCCGCCGTTGTTTGGCGTAGTAGTTCAGATTTGCTTGTACAAATCTGACAATTTTTAGTATAAATGTTCTGTCAATTATTTGAGTTAATCTTATAATTGATTGAGCTTAAATTGTCTGTTGGATTTTCTTTGTGTTTCATCTGATGGATACATTAAATGCTTTTCGATTAAATTGGATTCCCTTTGTGATTTGTTAAGAGCGGATACATTGGGTGCTTTTGGTTTAGTTGGGATATTCTTTGTTTTTTGTCTTATAGTTGGATTCATTGAATATTTTGATAAGCTATATTTTTAGAACATGTATGCTTAACTTCGGTGGGGTGGATTCGGAAACCTTAGTGCTTTTTATTATTAGTTTTAAAATCAATTTAATTTAGTTTTAATTTGTTTTGCAAATTATCATTCAAAATTCGGAACTAGGTTAAGATAGAGTTAGTTTAGATTAAAAATATATTTTCACAACACAATTCCCTGTGGATTCGACCTCGCACTTGCACAACACTATATTGCAAACGACTCGTGCGCTTGCGAGTAATTTAAAACTCACAACATAGTTGGTAGGTTAGATGAGGTATTTTAAGCAGCCATGGCTTTTACCAACAGGTCTAATTTCCTTTCCACAATAGCTATTTGAGGAGAAGATCCTCCATTTAGATTTACCTCATACACACCCTTGCCCTTGGTCACATGTCTACCTCGAGAGGAGAACTGCTGAGTGTGTTCGCTTAGGGTTTCGAAGAGCTCCATAGTTTCTTCACTACTTTTCTCCATCAGCACTCCTCCACAACCTGAATCAACAATACTTTTGTTAGTATCACTCAAACCTTCATAAAAGGCTTGTACCAGTTCATCTTGCAGTAGGTTATGATGTGGGCATTTGAGTAGCAGCTCGTTGAAGTGTCCTCATGCTTCGAAGAAGAGGTCCCCATCCTTTTGTTGGAAGGATTGAATCTCCTTCCTCATTTGCCTTGTCTTTTGGGCTGGGAAAAACTTCCTTAGGAATTTGCTAGCCAATTCCTCCCAAGTGTGGATAGAAACTGCAGACAAAGAATTATACCATAATTTAGCATTATTTTTTAAGGAAAAAGGGAAAAGAACTAACCTTATTTCTTCTTGGTCTAAGCCTTGGATGTGTTGGAACTTGCAAAGATCGAAAAATTCTCGAAGGTGCAAGTGTGGATCCTCATTAGGAATACCCCTAAAATGAGTCAAAGCATTCAATATTTGCAGAGATATGTAATAGTTCCTTGCCACCTCAGGCTGATATGCAATACATGATGGCTGATCAATGTTCTGTGGGATGAAGGAATGCTTCATCGGTACTCAGGCAGGTGGTTGCTGGTTTTCAAGCTGTTCCGCCATTGGGGCTTCGTTCTTGAATTCTTCTTCGTTCTCCTCAAAGTTGTTCCTAAGCCTTTGTCGGATGGTCCGCTCAAGCTCGGGATCGATGGGAAAGAATGTTGGATATCGGGATTGAAGTCTGTGCATAAATTAGGTAAACCAGCTTCAGTGCAGTAGCTCAACTTTGCTGCTCGGGTAACTCTCTGCCCTAATTGCGCTCGATCGAACAGAAGGACGCGTTCGATCGCAAGTATCATAGAAAATGCGATTAGGGTTTGATGTGCCTGAAACAGAAAGGAATTTGATTAGGGTTTGATGAAAATAAAAATAGAGGTGAAAAATAGAAACTAAATTTTTTTAGAAAAATTAAAGTAAAATAGAATAATGATGATTAAATTAAACGAAAGTAATTCTAAAAGGAAATTTAGTGCAATCCCCGGTAACGGCGTCAAAAACTTGTTGCGCGTTTATCTACCTAAATAAATAAGTAAATAACCATACAGTTTTACTTGCAAGTGCACAAGGTCAATGGTAGTATAGTGTGCAAGTGCGAGATCATTTCCACAGGGATTGGTGAATTTCGTTTTAGAATTAGTTTCTTAATAAAGAAGATCAAAATAACTGTTGAATGTGAATTAATAATAATGAGACGTAGGGCTTTGATATCCACCACTAGTCATACTTTTCCAATGAATAATAGGTCAATGCACTAGCCTTCCTATGAATACCTAATGGTTGCCAACCTAAGGGCATGGTATCTACTTCTTAAGCTATTAATTTCCCTAAGCACCGAGTTAGGCATGGTATCTACTCTAACTCTTTTCTTTCTTAAGGGATTCAACATGGTATCTACTGAGTTGTTCCTCAAGAAAGCATAAGATTTATGGAAATCGACAACCACATAAGACCTAGGGCATGGTATCTACTCCCAGTTTCTCATGTTGATTAATCCAAGAATCCGGTGTGGATATCTTTTGTTACTATCGTTAGGCCCAGGACTCGGTCATCCAAATTGGTCTAACTAACTAATCCATACCACATGCACATATTGATCAGACATACACATATGAGGAATGTATTAATCAAGTCAAGCATCATAATCAAGGCTATTGCAAAGATAATCAATGAATATATATATGGGAAAGCATAACTAGGGCTTCAATCGAGCCCTATAAAGAGTTAGTTACACATGCTGTCTAAGATAAACATCATAGCATAAACTAAACATAAACTATAAAACCCGAAGAATACTGTGGAGACGGGTTGTCAATCCTCTCCAAAGCTTACAACTCTGAGATAAGCAAAAGATAAAAGAAGTGATCTTTTTGTGTGTGTTTTACAGGTGTATTTATAGGGGTTGAATAACCCTAGAAGACTCAGGAAACCCTAAACTTCCTAAATCATAAAACTTCCTCTATTTCCAAAACTGGTTCTGCAGTTTACTGTTCATGCCCGTACATGTGCACTCGATCGCACGCGTTGTGCGCTCAATCGTAAGGCTGCACTCGATCCTTCTTGTGTGCGCACGAGCGCTTATGTGCTCGATCGCCCTATTGGGTGCGATCGATCGCACTTTTGCCAATAACTACTATAGGATTTCCAGGTTTCTTCCTTTAGGTGCCAAAAATGCTTCTTTTTGTCCAAGACCCTATAAAAACATGTGAAACACATAAATGAAGTAAAATGGACTAAATTATCATAACTAAAGACTTAACAAATGTAAATAAAGGGGTTTGAATATGAATATTTAAGCACCTATCAGGGTCACACAGGTTTGGGTAACTTTGAGTTGCAACTAACTTCGATATGCTGGCCAGCTCGGGTAAAGTTAGGTTTTAGTAATATTTGTCTTAGGTCGTGTCAGGTCTCGAGTCACCTCGAGTTGGGTCTAGTCGGGTTCGGGTCGTATTAGTCAAAGGTTGTGTCAGGTCTCGGGTCATTCAGGTTTAGGTCATCTCATGTCAGGTTATTCTGAGTCAAGTTGTCGGGTCAGGTCGTTTCGGGTTTTTGAGCAAGCTCGATATAACTCATCATATTCACTCTATTTTTTTATTTTATTTTCATCCAATTTTCGAGGAAATCATTTGAGCTTCACTTTAAATTTAGATTGCCATGCTATTTTTTTTATGTTTCAATGTAATTAAGTTCACAAAAATATGTTAATAATAACTTAATATACTTTTTCTCATTTTAATATATTTAACTAATTATGGTTTGATTAAATGCAAATCAAAATTATATATGAAAATAATATAAATATAAAGAATTTGATAAGTTAATAACTAATAAAAGATAAAACTAACTATTAAAATGATGAAGAAATATATTGTGAAAACTAACAACCAAGTGGCTGAGTGAGAATTATGCAGAGTTTGTTAGTTTGTTACAAGTTAGTGGAATTTTGTTATTTTCTCTTTTATTTTCTAGATGAGCTGGATCTTCTACATTGTTCCAGCCTTCCTATATAAGTTGCTCTTGTATAAACAGTTGAGAAGAAAATAAATGAATTAGTTTCTTCCTCTCTCTGGCTTTGTAGCCTTTCCTGCTGCTTTCTAGCTTTAATGTCTGCTTATTAGCCTTGATTTTATTTTCTAAAATGGTATCAGAGCTTTTTTGTTCCACTATTTCTCCCTTCTAAGCATGGCTAATAGCAAACAAACTCAACCCTCTTTTCAATCTCCCATGGAAGATAATAGTAGTCCCTATTTTCTTCACAATGGTGATCATCCAGGACTCTCTCTGGTTTCTCTTTCACTTACTGGATCTGGTTCAAACTATCACTCTTGGTGCCGATCAATGGTTACAGCTCTAAATGCTAAGAACAAACTTAGGTTTGTTGATGGAACCATCCCACGTCCGGCTGCAACAGATCTCCTTGCTGGTCCTTGGTCTAGCTGCAACAGCATGGTCATATCTTGGCTCTCCAACTCTGTCTGCAAAGAAATTACAGAGAGCATCCTCTACCTTGAAACAGCCATCGAAATGTGGAATGATCTATACGAACGATTTCACCAGGGCAGTGGTCCTCGAATTTTTGAACTCAAGCAAAAAATTCTTGCTCACATTCAGGGATCGACTGATGTCAATACCTACTATACTCGACTAAAAACTTTGTGGGATGAACTTCGAGAATTCAAGGCAATACCAGTTTGCAATTGCAGTGGAATGCGTGTTTATATGGAGGATCAACAATGAGAATCTGTGATGCAATTTTTGATGGGTTTGAACGAATCTTTCGCTCCGATTCGAGCTCAAATCCTGCTGATTGAACCAACTCCTCCGCTGAACAAAGTTTTTTCCCTGGTTGTTCAAGAAGAACGACAACGATCTCTTACCATCTCAAATTCTCCAGCATTCACAGCTTTTGTTTCTTCCAGATTTCAAGCGGCGTCCTGAGCTTCTTCTCCTCCTAATTCCTCTCGATCAAGAAAGGATCGACCACTCTGTACCCATTGCAACATCTTGGGCCACACAGTTGATCGGTGCTTCAAAATCTATGGGTATCCGCCTGGATTCAAAAATAGGCCCAACTTCAGGCCCAATGGTTCTCGCCTAAATCAGATGTTACCCAATAGTCCTCACACAAACCAATTGGTTCTCACAGATGCTTCTTCATCTTCTCCAGCAAATTCTGTATCTCCACCGTCTCTCACTGATGACCAATACAATCAGTTATTGGCTCTCTTAAGTTTGTACAGCTCAAGTGGCTCCTCTGCCTCACTCGGTGCCTACAACCCACCTCAATAATCCATTTCCAACTTTACTGGTATCCTTTCTTTCTCTTTTTCACCATCCACACTTCATCCTAGCATTTGGATTTTAGATTCAGGGGCAACCCACCATGTTTGCACTAATTTTTTCATGTTTCACTCCATTCATTCATTTTCTTCCAACTCTGTCACTTTGCCCGCTGGTACAAAATACCAATCACCAAAATTGGCACCGTACAGCTGTCGCCTCACCTTATGCTTGAACATATTCTCTACATTCCAACATTCCAATTTAATCTTATCTCCATTAGTGCCTTAACTCAAACCAATTGTTTTTCCTTTGATTTTACTGCTCGTTTTTGCTTTATCCAGGACCATTCACAGGGGAAGATGATTGGGATGGGTAGACATCAAGGCAACCTTTACCTCTTAGATAGTTCAGTTTTTCGTTCTGTTTCCTCTGTAATTGTTGTTGATAACATCACTTATTCCTATGTAAATAAACTGTGGCATTACAGATTAGGCCACCCCTCCAATGTCAAACTCCATGTATTGAAATCTCATTTACAGTTGCAAAGTAATAGCAATATCAATCTTTCTTGTTCAATCTGCCCTTTAGCAAAACAGAAATGTCTGCCATTTAATTACCATAACAACTTATCTCCTTCTCCCTTTGATCTCATACACTGTGATATTTGGGGACCATTTCATATCCCCACACATGATGGCTTTCGTTATTTTTTGACAATCGTTGATGATTGTACAAGGAATACATAGGTTCATCTTTTACGTGCTAAATCTGATGTCAATACCATCTTCCCACAATTTTTCTCCATGGTTAAAACCCAGTTTGGTCTTACAATTAAATCAGTTTGCAGTGATAATGCCCCTAAATTAAACCTGTCTGATCTCTTTACCCAACTTGGTGTGCTTCATTTTTATTCATGTGTTGACACTCCTCAACAAAATTCTGTTGTTGAGTGTAAACACCAGCATATCCTCAATGTAGCTTGGGCCTTATATTTCCAATCCAACATACCTATAGGATATTGGGGGGATTGTGTGCTTACTTCGGTTTACCTTATAAATCGAATTCCATCACCATTACTAAACAACAAAACTCCTTTTGAGCTACTTCATCATAAATCACCATCTTACTCCCATCTCAAATCTTTCGGATGTCTTTGTTATAGCTCAACTCTTCCTAGCACCCATCACAAATTCTCTCCTCGAGCTTTACCTTGTATTTTTCTAAGATATCCTTTTGGTTACAAAGATTACAAAATTCTAGACTTAGAGACCAATCGAATCTCTATCTCCCGAAATGTTATCTTCTAAGAATCTGTGTGTCCTTTCAAGTTAACTCAGAACAATAACTCTGTTGCTTCAGATTTTTTTTTGAAAAAATGTTGCCTGCTGTACCAGTTTCTACTCTTTCCCCTTCTTTTGATAATTCGACTTCACATCCTAACAACCATAACTCTTCCTCACATGATACTTCACTTCATACTACCTCCCACACAACTACTAGGTCTTATAGAGTATCCCAGCCACCAAAATATCTCTCTGATTATCACTGTTATTTGGCTTCTCCTACTTCTCATTTCAAAGTATCCAATTCCACTCCTTACCCCTTGTCCGATGTCATCTCCTACAATAAACTTTCCCCTTCTTTTCATGCATTTTCTATTTCCATTTCCAGCATCACAGAACCAACAACATATGCTGAGGCAGCTGTTGTACCGGAATGGCAGAATGCTATGAGAGCCGAACTGCAAGCTTTAGAGTCCAATAATACCTGGTCTTTATGTTCTTTACCACCTGGCAAAACAGCAGTTGGTTACAAATGGATTTATCGTGTTAAATATCATGTTGATGGTTCTATCAAAAGGTACAAAGCACGACTTGTTGCCAAAGGGTTCACCCAGTAAGAAGGTGTTGATTTTTTTGATACTTTTTCACCTGTTACCAAGATGGTCACTGTCAAGGTATTACTCTCTCTTACATCTATTTACAATTGGCATTTGACTCAACTTGATGTCAATAATGCATTTTTGCACGATGATCTGTCTGAAGAAGTTTTCATGCATCTTCCTCCTGGTTATCACCGTGAGGGGGAGACTTCATTACCTGCCAACACAGTTTGTAAGTTACACAAATCTATCTATGGCTTGAGACAAGCATCTAGGCAGTGGTTTGCAAAATTTTCTGGTGTTTTAATATCTAAAGGTTTCCAGCAATCACATTCAGATCACTCATTATTCATCAAGACAACAGGAAATGATTTTATTGCCTTGTTATTATATGTTGATGACATAATAGTTGCTAGTAACAAAAAGATTGCTGCTGGTAATTTGAAGAATTCTCTCAACAAAAGATTCAAGTTAAAGGATCTAGGAAATCTCAGGTATTTTCTAGGACTTGAAGTAGCTAGATCAGCTAAATGTATCTTGATAAACCAGAGAAAATATACTCTTGAACTCCTATCCGAAATAGGCTATTTAGGATGGAAACCTGCCAAAACTCCAATGCAACCGAATATGCCACTTTCTCAAGATGATGGAGAGCTATTGACTAATCCCAGCATGTATAGAAGACTTATAGGGAAGCTCATTTACCTTACCATCACCAGGCCGGACTTAACTTACTCAGTAAATAAACTAAGTCAGTTCCTAAGTCAGCCAAGGAGACCCCATTTGCAAGCAGTCTACAGGATTCTTCAGTATATTAAAGGATCACCAGGCAAAGGTCTTTTCTTCTCAAAATTAAAAGCATTCTCAGATTCTGATTGGGCAGCATGCCCTAATTCTAGAAAATCGGTTACTGGTTTTTCCGTATTTCTTGGAGATTCCTTGATATCATGGAAATCAAAGAAGCAAAGGACAGTTTCAAGATCCTCAGCTGATGCGGAGTATCAAGCAATGGCTTCTGTGACTTGTGAACTAACATGGCTGATTGCATTGCTCAAAGATTTAGGTGTTTCACACACACAACCCGTTTTGCTGTACTGTGACAACCAAGCTGCTCTACACATTGCAGCAAACCCAGTTTTCAATGAGCGTACTAAGCACATAGAAATAGATTGTCATATTGTGAGAGAAAAGATTCAAACAGGTATGCTTAAAACTCTGCATGTTGATGCACAACATCAGCTAGCTGATGTGCTTACCAAAGCTCTCTTTCTTGCTCAATTCAATTCTCTTATAGACAAGATGGGAATGTGCAACATATACATCCCATCTCGAGGGAGAGTATTAAAATGATGAAGAAATATATTGTGAAAACTAACAACCAAGTGGCTGAGTGAAAATTATGCAGAGTTAGTTAGTTTGTTACAAGTTAGTGGAATTTTGTTATTTTTTCTTTTATTTTCTGGATGAGCTGGATCTTCTACATTGTTCCAGCCTTCCTATATAAGTTGCTCTTGTATGAACAGTTGAGAAGAAAATCAATGAATTAGTTTCTTCCTCTCTCAGGCTTTGTAGCCTTTCCTGCTGCTTTCTAGCTTTAATGTCTGTTTAGTAGCCTTGCTTTTATTTTCTAAAACTAACTTTTTCTTCTGCATATATAATGATGGCGAAAGCTAACCTGCATGATATATATGAATATAATATTAAATGCAATGGTCATTTTTGTAAAATAAAATGTATATAATAAATTATAGTGTGTAAGATACATTAATATTATTAATTTATTACACTAGATATCAATTGATAATATGACACATATATGTAATTACGTGTTCATATATATCATATAATTTTGTGAAACTTTTAAAATATGTAAGCATATAAGCATATAATCTTCATTAATCATTATCCTTATCTCTCTTTCTCTTCCTTAATTATCCTTTTTTTAACTGTTACAACTTTTTGATGAATCATCCTTGAGAGTTATGATACATATATTGTTGCGTGGTTTGTTTTAATTAAAGACATGTATTGATGACAAGGCCACCCGAAGATGCTTTTGTGCGAATGGTGTTCACTTTGAATTATAGATAATTAAAGACAGGAAATAAGTAAATCCTATTAAATAAAACATCAGGAAAAGGAAGTCAATTAACTTTGGTGCATGATTTTTTTTTATTTATTTAGAAAAAATGGCAGACGAATTACGTAAAAGCTTTTGGAGTAGCTTTTTTTTAAAGAAAATTGAATAAATTTATTTAAACCTGAACGGCACACCTGAAGAATATCATAACTATTAGTATAAATTTTTCAAAATCAATTGGAGTAATATTATCGTTTTGATTTTTAAATGCCATGAACTCATGAAGTGTATAGTATTTAAAGGTTAATAGAGATAAATGATTGAAATCAAATCTCTTCTGATAGTAGTATGTATATTCATGTGTATCATTTATTTCCATTTTTTTTAAAAGGAAAATGTGTGTAATTTATTTTGTTCTTAGTACAATGCAATGGTGGAGTATTAAAAAAAAGTAATTTGTCTTGCCATATATTTTGTGGTAAAATATAGAATATATTTGGCCGAATTGCAAAGTCTTTTTTCTTAAGGGTATGTAACAATTTGATCCCTAAACTTGAAAAAGTAACAATTGAATCCTTAAACAATGTATTTATCTCAAATTGGACCATTTGACCAATTTTGAAAAAATCAAGCCCTCATTTTAGACGGAAATCTGATTGGGCTCCCCAAAAATCCACACAAGTGTCCCAAGTGATATGTTGTACCCACCATAATTTTAAATAAAAACTCCAAAAACGGTGAGTTTTGATTTAATAACACAAAATTAAACCTCTTCTTTCTTTCTAAGAGATCAAAACTAAAAATTTCATCCAATTAACCTAATGCATAAACCCTTAACTAAGTTCATCTCAAATCTCATCATCATCGCTATTTTTTTTTTCTTATTCTCTTCTTTTTCCTTTCCCTTTCTTATTCTTCTTCTTATTCTTCGGTATTCTTCTCTTTTCTTTTGCTATTTCTTCTTCTCATTTCTCCTCCTCCTCCTCATTCTTCTTCTTCTTCTCATCCTCCTCCTCCTCCTTCTCCTTCTCCTTCTCCTTATTCTTCTTCTTCTCATTCTCCTTCTCTTTCTTCTCTTTCTCCTTCTCTTTCTCCTTCTCTTTCTTCTCCTTCTTGTTCTCATTCTCATTCTCCTTCTTCTTCTCCTTCTCCTTCTCATTCTTCTCCTTCTCTTTCTCCTCTTTCTTCTCCTTCTCATTCTCATTCTTCTTCTCTTTCCCATTTTTCTCCTTCTCCTTCCACTTCTTCTCCTCTTTCTTCTTCTTCCCATTCTTCTTTTCCTTCTTCTTCTCCTTCGCCTTTTTCTCTTTTTATTCCTACTCCTCCTCTTTCTTCTTCTATCAACATTATAGGCACGTTGGATCTATTTTGACAAATCAACGGTTCAATCGCACCGAATTTACCTAGACAGATTGATAGCACAACCACACCAAATATGCAATTGTAACGCCATCATCATTGTTTCTTCATTCCTCAATCACCGTTAACTACTAGGTGAATACCCTCCTCCTTCTCTTTTTTCCACTCACTTTCTATTTATTTCTTCCTAAATCCATTCTCTCTCCTCCCTCCTCGCCATTTTCTATCCTCAACAGTGAAGACTTTTCATTTGCAGGTCAATCATTCTCCTTGCCCTTTTCCAAGCTGTTTTAACTTTTATGTACGATCACATTGAAAAGTAAGGATTTTTTCTTTATTGCCTTCAATTAAATTAGTTGTTCTGGGCTTCATTGGGTGTGAGACGATTTTGGGTTTCTTTGGTGCGCATCCTATGGTGCCATTTTTGTATGCTTAAACCATTTAATTCTCAAATGAAATGGGAAATTGAATTTTTTTTTTTACTTTCCCTACAGGACCGTGCATGCTATCATGAAGAAGTTGTTTTTTTTTATGTTTATTTGTTTTTAATTTTTTTTTTAAAGATGAACTTAGGGTAAAGTTTAAAGGAAAAAATTGATTTAATCTTAAACTTAGAGAAAGATGATGAGGTTTGAGTTATTTTCCCCCAAACCCATTGATTTGGTAGGGGGAGGTGTATCCCACATGCCATCTGGAATGCTTATGTGACATATTACTTTTTAATTTAACTGATTGATTTAATTAAAATTTGATAAAATGACTCAATTATAACGCATTTTAAAACAAAATTACTCAATTGTTACTTTTTTTAAGTTTTGAGACCAAATAGTAATCGACCCCTAAAAAAAGGATCAAATTTTCAATTTGGTTTTTATTTTTTGTGATAAACTTATATTTTCTATGGTAAAAACAAAAATGTTGATGGTAAAACAAAAAAAATAATAATTTTGTCACTAAAACCATGTGTTTTATTATCATAAATATAAATTTTATTATCATAAATATAAATTTTATTATCAAAAATATAATTTTACCACATTTAGTTAATTGCTTTTTTTAAGATACTGGATAACCACCGTATACATAATTAATATACGAAATAAGTGAAAAAAAATCCTATTATTATGGCGTACAACAACGGTCACATGGCTGGCATAATAAGACAATTTTATCAAATACTACTAATTTGACTAATTTCTATTCACGATTCATATTCGATATATTCTTCGATTGGAAAAAAAAAAAAATCAATCCACATGGGATGTGGGAAGTGGAAACCTGCAATAGATTTAGATATAGGAATTAGGACATGACATGAGGGCTCATGGTGAAGTATTATGGGCAATTTCATTGTTATCTTTCCCTGCGATATTTTACTTTATTTTTTATTACTCCTTTCTCTCCAATGTTGATTGTTCTTTATTATGACGGGATCTCTTTCTGTCCGTTACCAAACTCTCCACTGGTTCACAATACATCCAATACATAGCATCTATACTGTCTAAAACATTCTCCATAACATATCTTCAATCAGGCCCCACTTTGCTACGGTACAGATATCGCATCATCATAGAACACAGATAAAGCGAGAAACAGCACAACATTTCTCCAATACAGTTAACAAATAAAATTGGTAAATTAGCATACGAGCTCCTCAAACATGATTCCCTATTGCCCTTTTCCAAATGCAAATGAATGCACTGAGAGAGAGAGAGAGAGAGAGAGAGAGAGAGAGGCTTCAAATGTGGAAACAACCAACCAGCGCGCAGAACAAAAGGCTGTATCTAGAGAGAGAAACTACTAAAGGTTTCTTTTGAGAAAATAATATTCTGAATTTTTAGAGAGAGAAAGTGAAGTCTTCCTTTAATAGAGGGAGAAGGTAACTAGACGGTTGAGAGAAACGACGGCGTTTGGGGAGATGAAGTTGATCGGAGGCCGTACGGACACCGAGGAGGGTGGCGGTGGGAATGTGGTGGTGGTGGGAGTGAAATTCGATGCGCAGAGCAGGGAGTTGCTAACGTGGGCGCTGGTGAATGGGGCACAGCCCGGTGACCGTATTATTGCTCTTCATGTTCTTGATACTCTCAGTGGTACCGTACTGGTACATTTCTCTCTTTAATAACGCGCAACTTTCCTCTCTTTTTTTTTTTCTTTTGGTTAAGTTTTGATTTTTGATCTATATATTAATTTTGTAGAGAGCACAGCATCACTTATTTCTCTTGTGAAGACCTTCGATTCTATGCTTGGTGTGTATGAAGGTTTCTGCAGCTTAAAACAGGTTACTGATCTATAATCCTTCATTTTTTTTTTCATTTGGTTGTAATTATAATTACTACTGGAGAGCGGTTTGGGTGATGGAATTAGGAAAGTTAATTGAGGCCAGTGTAGGTTGATATGAAACTAAAGGTGTGTAGAGGCACATCAGTGAGGAAAATTCTAGTGAGCGAAGCGAAATCGTGTGGAGCAGCCACGGTAATTGTGGGGACCTCAAAGACGCATCACACAATTCGGTCATCTTATTCCGTAGCAAAGTATTGTGCGAGGAAATTGCCCAAAGATTTCTCCATTTTTTCTGTTGATAACGGCAAAATCGTGTTCCAAAGAGAAGCATCTATGACACATGGATAATTCACAAGGTTGTGGTTTTTTCTTATTCTTCTTTTAAACTTATTTTCTTCGTTTTGTTATAAGATTATTTTGATTCAAGAGAACAATGTTGGTGTCTGTGTGTTTTGGTCTGTTAGTTTCTTCTATTGGGTTCTCAGAGGGTTTTTTTTTTTTAATTTTGAGAACCATGTTCTTATGTTTGTCTCATGTTTTATGAGCTGATGATAGTTCACATAAAAATTATGTTCGCTTAGTTCATCAATCATTGATCAAGAACTTGAAAGCATCAAAGGCTACAGAGGAGTTGAACCTAGAAAGTAGGAATTGCTCTCATAAATCAAGCTTGGATGGTGGGACGAAGAAGAATTGTTCTAGCCGTACATCTTTGGGATTGCCACATAACTCTAACATCCAATTATTGGAAGAATTGCCTACGGAAGACAGCTTGGACAATTCATTGGCTTTGGTGCCAATTCAACTAAGTGAGACTGATCCGTGTTCAAGTTCCATCATAGTTACAAAATTGCCCCAGTCGAAACCTGCATGGCCTTTTCTTCAGCCTGTATTTTTACCTAAGCGACGAAACTTGGACAGATCTTCTACAAAGAAGGTATCTGTGTCTCAATGGGTTTTGAGATTACCGGGATGGCATTCTACATCTGTAGTCTATCCTGATCAGAAACAGAGTCATTCGGAACAGGAAGAAGATCGTTCTTCCAGTTTGGATGGAGAGAATGGTGCCATTGTGCCATTTGGTTTTGGGGCTACCTGTCCTCCTCTTTCCCCTTTTAATGGCTTGAATAACCTTCCTAAAGAGTTGCAGGGTCTACATGAGAGATACTCATCCACATGCAGATTATTTAGTTACCAGCAACTTTTGTCAGCAACCTCTAACTTTTTGCCTTGTTTGTTTCTTTCCTCAGTTTTATCTGGATATGGTTTTGAGTTTAACTTGATTTTGGGGGTTGTTAACGCTTCTTTGTTGTACTTTTCAGAGAATATGGTTGGTAAAGGTGGTTGTAGTTATGTTTATAGAGGCTGTCTCCCAGATGGAAAGGAACTGGCAGTGAAAATCTTGAAGTCATCTGCAGATATATTGAAGGAGTTTGTTCTGGAAATTGATATCATTACAAGTTTACATCACAAGAATATCATTTCTCTATATGGTTTCTGTTTTGAGGATAACAATTTACTGTTGGTATATGATTTCTTATCAAGAGGAAGCCTTGAAGAGAACCTTTATGGTACATAATTACTTGATACATTCTGTTTGAAATCACATTGACTCACGACATTTTTCCCCATTTACGTTGTTCTCAAGTTTTGATGGTTCTTCCATGATTAAGGTAATAAAAAGGACGCAAATGCATTCGGCTGGCCAGAGAGACATAAGGTGGCCAGTGGTGTAGCTGAGGTGCTGGACTATCTACACGGTGGTTGTGATCAATCTGTGATCCACAGGGATGTGAAATCTTCAAACGTTCTTCTGTCAGATGATTTTGAGCCACAGGTGTTGTACAGACTTATTTAATCAGTCTGCTTAATTGTTTGAAGCTCTCAGTAGTCATGTAAAAAATGATTTTTAACCAGGGTCCACCACTACTATATTATTAACCATTTTGCATTGTAAATTTTCCTGCAGTATCTGTAGTTTCATATCAATGCTCATTATGGAGTATTTGTTTTTGCCTCAGTTGTCAGATTTTGGACTTGCTAGTTGGGCCTCAAATTCTTCATCGCATCGGACTTGCACTAATGTTGCAGGAACCTTTGGGTGCGTAATTTTGCTTCACAATTTCCTATTATCTCATTCACTTTAGATAGTCTTCGTAATACTCCTTTTTGTGGCAGTTACTTGGATCCAGAATATTTTATGCATGGCAAAGTGAGCGACAAAATTGATGTCTATGCTTTTGGTGTGGTACACCTTGAGCTTCTCTCTGGTAGAAAGCCAATTAACAGTGAATATCCAAAAGGCCAGGAGAGCCTTGTCATGTGGGTAAGTTTATGTCTCTATCTATTAGACCGTGGCCTCAGGAACACAGGCTAAGGAGGTGTTTTCTGCATTTTGTGTTTGAAAAGGTTAATAAAAGGGAACAGTTTATACTTGAAAAACAATTAGAATCATCATGAATGAGTGAGGATAATGTGAAAAAAAAACCTCAGAATGCAATGTACTTCGTAACAAAAGAAGCACATGTTTCCATTATGAGATAACTGGGGTATCATTTGTGATTTTTGTTTGTACTTTACAAAGTTTTGATTGATGCATTGGAGGTTATAAATTCTGGACTTATTTTGTTTTCTCCCTCTTCTTTTCTTGTTTGAAAATCTTTTCTTCTGTTTCTTCCATGATGGTGGTTGATAGTCTTCTGAATTTTAACCATTTATACGTTATAGTAATGTGGTTGATTATGACTTCCAGGCAAAGCAAATTTTAAAGGGTGGAAAAGTTGCCCAATTGCTAGATCCAAGTTTAGGCAGCAACTATGATGACAATCAAATAGAGAGAATGTTATTCGCTGCAATACTTTGCATCAGACGTGCACCCAGACTTCGGCTTCAAATTAGCCTTGTATGTGACCTTCCCTCTAAAACTTTATTTCTTATTTATTATTCTTTCTTTTATTTTCATTTAAACATATATATATGCTTTCGAATTATTTGTTATGGCAGGTTTTGAAGCTCCTACAAGGTGATGTAGAAGTAACAAACTGGGCAAGGCAACAAGTCAGTGTATCAGAAGAAGTGGATGCTTTGGATGGGGAAGTGTTTCCTATTAATATCCAGTCCCATCTTAATCTTGCATTGCTAGACTTAGAGGACGATTCGCTTTCCATTAGCAGCCCTGAGCAAAGTGTCTCAATAGAGGATTACTTGCAAGGGAGATGGAGCCGCTCATCAAGCTTTGACTAAGCCATGTTCTGGTGGAGTGCATCCTTGCAAGTAGTTGTGTGGTTTTATTGTATATTCCTTTTCTGTTTATTTTTCGGTTGGTCTTGGAAGAGAGGTCGTATGCAAGAAATTTGCCTCCTCCTTGACTTACGAAATTATGTTACAGTCCATATATTTCTATGGACTGGTTTTGTTATCAACCCTTGGCTAATTTCTCATAGTTATCTTGAGAATAAGTCAACGGATCAGCAAACATGTTGTCAAAAATTTGGAAGTGTTTCTTGAGGTCAGCGTAAGTAGTCTTGGCTTTTGATGTTGTATCTGAAGGTGGTTACTATTACTACTTGTGCTTTGATCAGATTGCGGTTTCTTTCTTTCTTTCTTTCTCTCTTTTTTGTTAAAAGTAGCTTCATTCAACATAAATTAAAAGTTACAAGTGACAATCCTGTGGTAAAGATCCCCTTCAAATCTGCATCATACAAGTTCCACAAGAAGGATGGAGGTGCATGAAACAAAACGGAAGAAAGTTGTTCAAGGGTAGAGATTCCCCTCAAATCCGCATCATACAAGTTCCACAAGAAGGATGGAGGTACATTAAACGAAACGGAAGAAAGTTGTTCAACAGTGTGTTTTATAGTAAAGCAATCAGCCACCTGGTTGGCCTCGTGAGCAAGAGTACTATAAGGATGAACGGAATGTCAATGAGAGATTTTGCATCGTTGTCAATCTTAAGCTTAGTCAACCACACAGATTTGACCATGCCAAGTCCCTCTTTCAAAGCCCAAAGTTCAGCTTGAATGCTAGTTTTAATACCCAAAAAATTTACAGAAACCAGTGATCCAGGTCCCCCATTCGAACTTTCAATCCCAGCATTGCCATGGTTATCCTGGGAGGATCCATCTTTGTTCAGTTTTGCACAGCCAGATCGAGGAGCAATCCAATGGACAGAGGCACACTTAGGTCTATTAGAACAGAATTCTGTTTTGACTTATTTTTGGTCATTTCAAAAATAGTTGGAAGCATTAAGAAATTTGCCTTCCTTGAGTCTCTAGTTCCTAGCATATGCCACAGGCTGGAGCATGCTTGGATGAAAGTAATGTTCCAAGGAATATCAAATGAGTATTTTGCAGAAAAGGAGCAATTGTTTTAAAACCAATTGTAGGTGGAAGTGACATTGTCAGAAGCAATGCTTGTTGGTCTACCCAGAAGGTCCCAGAGATCATTAGCCATTTGACGAGAGCCTTTAAAAATGTGCATTTTGGCACAGGTCGTAAGGCTCAATTTGAAACTCTGTAAGAAAGCAAGACTTCGGAGGCAAGTTTATCATGTCAGGCAAGCCAGAAAAAGTATTTAGTTTTATAGTGAGTAGGCAGTTCCCAAATCCGGTTCCATGAAGTGTTGCTGGCAGGCTGAATGAGTCTGAGCTTTAGAATCCTCAAAGAAAGTAAGCAAACTAGAGAGTGGAATCTCCACTAATAGAGTGACCCCATATCTTCGAAAGTGTTATTGGAGCTAATTGGCAGAGCTCTAATGGTGTTCTGGATTGAGGTTGGTAGCTCAAAGGAAATCCAAGACAGATCCCAATCTCCATTTGAACTGATGCCACTGACTTTGAGGTTGTCCTCAAGGGGAAGCTTTGGACCATAAATGTTGGACTTTTTATTCTTCATGTTAAATATACTTTTCCCTAATAGATTGCGGTTTCTTTCATTTTCTCAAACTCACTATTTTATATATATATATATATATATATATATATATATATATATATATATATATATATATATAATGTTTGAAGTTTAAGCAGTCGTAGAAGCAGACAAGATATGCTTGCCTGATGGTCTAAACAACCTCAGGATTGCTATGCTTTCAATGAACCTCATTTAAGTAGCACTATTGAGGTTTATTCATTTTCTTTTGGAGATTCCTCTTTTTGTTTCCTCATAAAAAAGAATAGTTTTAGATGCCTTTCCGTAATCGAAATTTTGCAATTGGATTCTTTTCTTCATGCCGTTCAAAATTCCTTTCTGCTTCTCTTCAACGTAGTACCTTTAGGCTTTAGCTCGACTGCGGTAGCACTAGGACATTGTTATCAATTAAGTGATGAAAAGGTGTTGAAGAATTGGCATAGAATTCAAGTTCAAATCTTACCATCGGAGCGAAGCTAGAAATTTTACTTTCGAGGAGCTGAAGTATACAGATAGCATGTCAATTTTTTTTCTGTCTCTTACATTTTAAGGTTTAATTATGCGTCACATTCCTAAAGGAAGTGGACTTTTACCTTTTGTTTGGACTTTGGTTCGAGAAGAGAAAAAAGGAAATAAATGGTACTTTTATCCATCCAAATCTCCTCAAAACTTAACATTTTGGAGAGGTATGTCACACTTTTGGAGAGATAAACCTCCAAGTTTCTCTTTGAAATATATACAAGGTTAAAAAATTCTAGGAGTTTGAGGAAGCCATAGACCCGAAGGCAGAGCCAAGAATCTTAATTCGGAGAAAGTTAGGGTCCAATCAATACCTTATATATAGTAAGTTTTCTCATTTGGGGAGACGACGGATCCCACCATAACACATGGCTTGGGTCCTGCATAAACCAGTTACAATACAAAGATCCACCCCAAGTTACCAGTCTCACCAATCTCAACCAGTGTCTTCAGCAGTTCTTATAAATTGACGTCCACACTTAATTTATTAAAGTACACAGTTTTTACATTTAATTTAAAGGCATGGACACTTATGGGGAAGTTAAGGAGAACCATACATGATCCCTTTCACATCTCAACTCACACAAATGTGAATAGCTAACATAAAGAAATCATAAAACCTTACAATAGCAAGCAGAGTCGAAGAAGGCAACTTTTGTTATTTTTTATTTATTTTATTATTTTTTTTTGTGGATCAAGTCGACTTAAACTGCTTGAGTGGGAGCTCAGGACGATTGGCGAATCGGCTCAAACAGCACAAATCGGGGCTCGAGTACAGGTGGCTGGCTGGATGGAAGAACTAGAGACTTGAGAAGAAAACAACTCGCCTTCATGCAAAACCATGCACACGTGATCACACATCCAACAGGTGCACCTTGTTTTGAGTCTTCTGACGAAGATCGATAGCCTACGGCTACGACTAAGGTGTTGGTGTGTTAGAGTTGGTGCATACTTTACGGGTCCAGATCTGTAGAACCCCCGATGACCACGACAGGGATTAGGGGGCGGCACCCTCGAAAATTTCAGGCCCTGTACATGTTTTGGGTCTAGTATTTTGCTTGATGGTTTGGGTTTAGGCCCATTAATAGCCTCGGTTTTTTAGCAAGGCGAAAACCCTAATTAGGGTGTCTTAAGTTGTTTATAAATACTCTCTGTGTACTGAGCGCACATTGTAACAAGAGATTTGTGAGGTTGATTATAGTGAAACTTCTGGCATGATGTAACCTTATTCTGGGGTGAACCTGGGTATATCGTGTCTTATTTTCTTTCTGTTCATAATTCGTATGATTGACAGGTCTTGAATCGTTCACAGTGGTAGCCAAAGATTGTCGGAAGTAAGTAATCTAAAAGTAGTAGAGGCATGCGAGTCTCAGGTGATGTCAGGGAAGATTATGATCATCAGAGGGCTTTCAATGAGGTTGTTCAATAAAGTCTATCCACAATAATGTTGAAGGTGCACGCTAAAAGGCGATGGAACTTGACTAACCAAAACTTGGTTTCCTTTGGTATTGTTCAAAGAGGTTTTGCAATTTTCTTCCTTAATAAGATAATTTCTACACATTAAGTTGATGTTACGATGGTGATGATGAAGAATCGATTAAACTCTAATACCATCTTATGTAAAATAATAAGAGATTGAAAGTAAATTAACAAGAAAATAAAAAAGCAATGAAACACCAACTCAATCACATAGTGCGATAAACAAAACCCAATCTCAATTATGTAATTGATTTTAATAATAATTTGTTTATTCATCAATAACTAACTGAAATTAGGATTTCTAATATATATACATCTTGAAAATGAGCAGCTTTTAGTCGCAAATCTAAGTACGACACTCATTGGTTATTGTCTCAAGCATTAGTACTTGGGTTCCTTGAAGTCCTTGGGTTTCAGCAACTCTCTTATTGATGAAGAGAGTTATTATGATGTAGGTTGGAGGAAAAGGTAGGTTAGATTCATTGCGATAATAAAATTTATAGACATCTTACAAACCTTAGTCTTACCCGAGCAAAGGAACTAAATTAAACCTAGATATCATAATGATCACAATACTTCATTCCTAAATTATATATCCCTAAACCTAATACCTATAAGTGTATCCAAATTTCCCATACAATAAAAATAATCCATAATTGTAATACCCATAATCGTAAAGTAAGGGTAAAGAAGTAATTTAATAAATATGACATGAAATTAAAATAAAATATATGTGATAGGTTTATTATTATTATTTGATCAAAACAATTCTTAAAAAAAACGTGAACAGTATAAATAAAAAGAAAAAAATAGCAATCAAAACGTGGCAGCACCTGCTGCCAAGTTTTGTTTTTAAAGGTTGCATGTAGAACATATAGCCAAAATGTGGAAATTTTGGGAAGGCTGCCAATTGCAACAAGTAAGTGCTGTCAAGATTTTTTGTGCAACAAATTGTTATATATATACACTTATGTGTAAACATAATATTAACACTTACCAGATTCGTTTAGTTTTCTTTTCATTATTCGTTTTCTTTAAACACTTGGGGACTGAAAGAAATGTTAAAAGAGCAAAATTTTGAAGGAGTTTACTAGGGAATTTTATAGAGAGTCACAGGAAGCTATCAGAAAAACAGAATGCAATAATGTTATGTTTATTTTTTAATTTTTAGCATACATGAAGTTTCTCAGAATTCAAAGTAGGAATTTTCAAAGGGTGTGTTTTATGAAGAAATAATTAGAAATTTAATACAAACGTTATGTCAGATGTTAACGATCAGCAACTAGGGAAAATTTCTGAAAGGAACGGGAAAGGCAATGAGGTGATCCACGGGTAGCTTTAAGTGCTACGTGATGAGTTAGATTTAATTTAAGTAATCTAAATTAAAAAAAAAATTATCTAGTGATAATATTAAATAATTATTAGCTTCTGCTTTGGTGGTAGATAAAAATTAAATTGATAGGTATGATATGAATATTAGACACGCAGAAAATTATTATATGAAAAGAAATATTATTAGAATAATGAGTTGATTTAATAATGATGATGATAAATAAATTCTTGACGAGTTATGGTTGATGTTTTGATACGAATTATGAGGAGATGAAATTTAGTGGATCTTGATAAGCTAAGATAGATGATTTGATGTGATTTATGATGAGAGAAATTTAGTGAAATTTTTTTATAATAATCTAAGGAAAGACATGATAGCTAAATTTAAATATTTTGAGTTCATATTGTTTTTATATGACTGTTCATATCCATATTTCATATCGTTGTTCATATACATATTTCATTTCATTGTTCATATGCATATGCAATAAATAAAATAACTGAAAGAACCGGAAAAGAGCCGGTCTAATTGAAAAACTGTGATAGCTAATATATACTGGAAATAAAAGAGACACTGCGACAGTTGGTATATGCTGAAAATAAAAAGGACATCGCGACAGTCGGTATATGCTGAAAATAAATACCGTAACAGCCGAAATAAGCTGTAAAGAAAAGAACCGGGAGAGGGCCGGTCTAAGATAATAAAAATATTTCGACATGTGAGAAGATGTTCCCATAATAATAATTTATGTATTGCATCTGTTTTAATTATTGCTTGCATTATTAAAATGCTGATGTATGGTGTGTTATTGTGAATTTATTTATAGATAGATGAATCTCACAGAGAGACAATTGTGGTGATAAGAACCATCTAAATGGTAGATTTTATGATGTAAACCTCATTACGAGATAATTTTGAGATAATTGATGGGCTTAAGGTGAACCAATAAATAAGAAGAAGAGATTGATAGAGAATGAGACTTATGATATGTGTAGTGATAATGAAATGCTAGTATCATTTTGTATGAAATATAAATGATAGAATATTGAAAGACTATTTATACAGATTAGTACTTTTAGTAAATATAATTCACTAAGCTTGTGAAGTTCATCCCTCATTGTACAATGATTTCAGGTAGCAGACGTGACAAATAGTCTGGTGGGTTGAGAGTCAGACGAAATCATTTTCTATAAGCCACGTACGTGTCAACATCCTCAGACTAATGAGAAAATAAATTAAAAATTTATTTGTAAATATTCATGTATTTTACGTTGTATATTATGTTTAAGTTAATATCATATTGATGTATCTCCCTTGTTGAGGGTTGAGGATTGATGTAAAAGAAATTCTGTTAATACTATTTTTATTGTTCCATATATGTGTCGTGCTGATATTTTTAAAATGTGATGGCACTGTCTTGGGGGTGGCCAACCTAGGATGGATCATTACAATTTTGGTATCAGAGCATTAGGTTTTATGATTCTGTAGACTGCATAAAAGTAAGAAAGTGAAAGATTAAAATAAATTATATTTTAAATAGTCTGAGGATGACACGTGGACGTACTAGAGCTAGAGTTAAAGTTATTGATTTGAGAGGGCGTGGTAGGTCCCCAATATTTTTTTCGACAAGTCAAGATTGAGTCTGAATCTGTGGTTTCTAGAAGGGAACGTGTTGACGATATAATTGATATTAGTAAAGGTGTGAGAGAATCTGAAGTTGAAAGAGATAGGCTAAGATAAGCTCTTACACATGCTCTTGAGAAAATAAATGTAACAGATGATAGAGTTGATAGCCTATAGCATAGACTTTTAAAAAGGGGGGGATATGAGTTTATGCATGAGATGCAGGGAGATTGTTAAGCCGAATACCTTGTTATTTAAAGGATCTATGAATCCTTTTAAGCCTGAGTTTTGGGAGAAACATATAGAGAGATTATTTGATATCCAGCAACTGACAGGCAGATGGTTGCCTTTGCTTCGTTTGAATTAGAATGAGATGTTTTGGAATGGTGGGAGGATATTCTTCCCAGGATAAGTACAGATATCGATAGATCCTTAACCTGGAATAGGTTTAAGGAAGTTTTCTTGATAGATACTTTCCTTATACCTCTAGAGCCCAACAAGATAGATATTTTATTTATTTAGGGTAAATGTATGGACTATGACTCAGTATGATAGCAGATTTGTGGTCCTATCAATGGTTTGTACCGAAAATGGTAGACCTAGAGGAGAAGAAATGTAGTGCACCAACTTCTTGACCAATCTTGAGGGTCATTATCGATCTTAAGGTCCAATCAACCTTAGCCCTCCATCAATCCTAAGTGACATTGTACGTTTTGAACATGCCTCACGCATCTAACAAAAGGCTGAACCAAATTGACCATGTGTGCCTTCAAGCAGCGGCCTAGAACAGGGCAAGCCGCGGCCTGAAGCATGGCTGAAAAACTCACCCTTCTTCACCTTTCTGGGCGCCGTGGCCTTGGGGAGTCTGAGCCATGGCGCACACCTGGCCAAGAGCTCCTTCATGCTGGGCGTCGCACCTTGGAATGAGCTGGGCCGCGACGCACACTAGTGTACACTTGATGCTGATTTTTTCCTTCTTTCATCTCCCATTTAATCCTTTGATAAACTCCAACGATCTCTACCATTGTCTAAGCGATTAAACCCGAACCCATTGTGTAGAGAACTCAGGATTCAAACTCATTTTGAGTCATTATTCAACCAACTCCAATCCTAAGAAGTCCAAGGCAATAATTAAAATTGCTTAGAGGTAGAACTTTGGTGCCTAAATCAGCGGGATTTTCTTCCGTGGCTACCTTGTCCACATAGATGCATCATTTCGAAACATTTTCCCGAATGAAATGGTACAGAACATCCATGTGCTTTGTCCTCTCATGGAACACCAGATTCTTGCACAAATGCAATGCACTTTGGCTATCCGAAAACACCATAACCTGCTTCTCTAGTACCTTCAACTCTTCCAGCAACCTTTTGCATCACATAGCTTCCTTGATGGCTTCCGTAGCCGCTATGTACTCAGCCTCGGTTGTTGAAAGTGCTACCACCGGCTACAACTGGGCCTTCCAACTTACACAACATCCGTTTAAGTTGAAGAAGTAGGGGGTAATCGATCTTTTTTTATCCCGGTCAGCTCCATAATCCGAATCCGCATAACCTTCAAGACATATGGACTTACCCCTCTTCTCATAAACCAGTCTTACTTTTGGGCTTCCCTTCAAGTACCTCAGCAACCACTTCATCCCAAATCAATACTTCTTTCCGAGATTACTCATAAACCTACTGAGGATACTCATTGCATGAGCAATGTCAAGTCTAGTGTTTACCATCATGAACATGACTGAACCAACCGCACTAGAGTAGGGGACCTTTTTCATTTCCTTCTTCTCCTCATCTGATCTTGGACATTGATCGCTGAAAAACTTGAAATGACCAGCAAGGGGAACTTTCGCTGGTTTGCTATCTTCCATAGAGAACTTAGATATCATCTTCTCTATGTAGGAAGTTTGAGAAATTTTAATCTGTTTCTCTCCCTTTCCCAGGTAATGCACATCCCAAGGATCTTCTGTGCATGGCCAAGATCTTTCATCTCAAACTCCTCACTGAGTTGAGCCTCAATTTTCTTATCCTCTCCATGATGCTCCCAACCAGCAACATATCATCAACATAGATGAGGATGATGACCACTTCCTCCACCTTGTGCCCCCTGTAATACAAGCATGAATCATAGTAGCTCCTCATGAAACCCAAGCTGGTTACAAAGGAATCAAACCTCTTATTCCATTACCGAGGTGATTGCTTCAGGCCATAAAGAGATTTCTTCAATTGGCACACCAAATCTCCCTGTCTTCCTTCCTCATAACCTTCGAGCTGCCTCATGTAGATGGTCTCATCAAGCTCTCCATGTAAGAACACTGTCTTCACATCCATTTGCTCCATCTCCTAATCAAATTGGACCACCATAGCCAATACTATCCGTATCGTCTTCTATTTCATAACCGGTGATAATATTTCAGTGAAATCTATGCCTTCTCTTTATGTGAACCCCTTCACCACCAGCCTAGCTTTATACTGGAATTTATCCCCTGGAGTGTTTCCTTCTTTGATCTTATAGATCCACTTACAATCCACAACTCCTTGTTTTTCTGGATTGGGCACCAATTCCCAAGAGTTGTTCTTCCTCAAAGAATCCATTTCTTCCTCCATAGCTAGCTGCCACTTTGGCGACTCTTTATATTCCATGGCATCCATGTAAGTTTCTGGTTCAACCTCTCATTCTGTCCAAGGAGCTGCTATATTAGCATCCGCAAACCCATATCTCAAAGGTGGTCTAACCACCCTCCTTTCCCGGTCCCTTGTGAGCTGGTAGTCATTCATATTTGCTGTATCATCCCTTTCTAGTTCAGCCTCCTATTGAGTGTCATGAGCTTGGCCTTCTTCAATGTACTTTACCTGATCCGAACCCTCTTGCTTTCCTTGCTCTACCTGAACTAAATTCTCCTTGATGCTATGCTTTATAAATTCCGGACTGGTTTGCTCACTATCCCCTACAGGGTTAGTTTTCTCTAAGTAGGGAAATAGAATTCATTAAAAATAACATCCCTATTTAGTATGAGTTTCATTCCTTTTGATTCTAAGGACCACAACCTATACCCCTTAACCCCATCACCATACCCTAGAAACACACATTTTCTAGACCTTTGGTTAAGTTTATCATCCTTTTGATGTGCATATGCAGCACACCCATAAGTCCTAAGGTTGCTCAACTCAGGGGGTTTCCCACTCCACATTTCCATGGGATTCTTGAGCTCTAAAGCTCTAAAGGGTGATCTATTTACCAAGTATACAGCAGTAGACATAACTTCCCCCCAAAAATATTTTGGTAATCCGGATCCTATTAACATGCACCTAACCTTTTCCATAAGGGTCCTATTCATCCTCTCAGCAACTCCATTTTGATGAGGTGTTTTTACAACCATTCTATGCCTTAGAATGCCATTTAATTCACGAAATTTATCAAAATCCTCATTACAAAATTCTAAGCCATTATTGGTTCGTAAAGCCTTAACTACCCTACCCATTTGAGTTTCCAGCAAATTTTTCCACACCACAAATTTATTCAAAGCATTTGATTTATTTTTAAGCAAATAAACCCGAACCTTTCTTGAAAAATCATCAATTAAAGACAGAAAGTAAAAGTTACCTCCCTATGTTGGTGTTCTTGCTGGTCCCCAAAGGTCCAAATGAATGTAGTCAAGAATGCCCTTAGACTTGTGCACTCCGGTGTTGAAGCTGACCCAGTGTTGCTTCCCAAGAATGCATCACTCGCAGAAATTCAATTTCTCTACTTCGTCATCACCAAGTAGACCATCCTTGCTGATGGTTGAAGAAGGATTGTGAGGAGTATTTGGCATACACAATAGATTCTAAAAAGGAAAATAGGAAGTTAGAAGAAATCTTAGTAGTGACAGATTTTTCTGATGTATTTCTTGATGAGTTGTCTAGGTTGCCTTCCAATAGGGAGATTAAATTTCTCTATTGATGTGATACAAAGTTCATCACATATATTTAATAGCACCTTACAAGAGTGACACCCATTGAGTTAAGAGAATTTAAAGTTCAAGAATTTTTAGATAAACAATTTATCGGACCTAATGTATTTGGGGAGCCCTTGTTTTGTTCATGAAGGAAGAAGATGGAACGATGTGATTATGTATAAACTACAAATAGTTAAATAAGAACAAATATCTTTTACCAGGGATAAATGAATTGTTTGAGTAGTTGCAAGGAGTGGGAGTGTTTTCTAAGATAAACCTAAGATCAAGTTATCACCAGTTAAGGATAAAGAAGGGAGACATGCCTAAGACTGTTTTTAGGACACATTATGGTCATAAGTTTCTTGTGATGTTATTTGGATTGACTAATGTTCCAGAAAAATTCATGGACTTGATGAATAAAATGTTTGAACCATTTCTTGATAGTCTTGTGGTTGTGTTCATCGATAACATCTTGGTGTATTCTAAGACTAAGGAAAAATATGCAAAACATTTAGAAATTATGTTGAAGATTTTGAGGAGAGAGAGATTGTATGCTATAATTTCCTAAATGTGAATTTTGATTGAAAGAAATGACCTTCTTGGAACATATAATATCGAGAAATGGTATAACAGTTGATCTACAAAAGTAGAGGCAATGTTAAGTTAGGAGATACCAACTAATGTGACTGAGATTAAAATCTTCTTGGGGTTAGCTGGCTATTCTAGAAGATTCTTTCAGAATTTTTTTATTATTGTAATATTGTTGAATAGACTGACTAGGAAAGATGTGAGATTTTCATTGTGAGGGAAGTGTGAGAAAAATTTCCAATTACTAAAGAAGAAATTGACTAAAGCTCCAGTATTGGTGTTTCCTTCTGGTGATGAAGGATTTGTGGTGTATAGTGATGTGTCACATCAATGATTGGGATATGTGCAACATAAGAAAGTTGTGACTAATACTTCTAGGCAATTGAAGATTCATGAGAGAAATTTTCCTACCCATAGCTTAGAGTTGGCTGCTATAGTGATTACTTTAAAGATTAGAGACATCATTTGTATGGAGCCACTTGTGAGATATTTATGGGTTATAAGAGTTTGACATACTTACCTGCCCAGAGAGAGTTGAATTTGAGGCAAAGATGGTGGATAGAGTTAATTAGTAACTATGATTGTACAGTTCACTATCATCTAAAAAATACGAAGGTGATAGCTGATACATTGAGTAGAAAGTCTACAAGAAGGTTAACTGCTATTGGGAGTCCTGATGTGAAATTGATGATAGATTTAAAAGAGATAAGAAGGAAGTTGAATATCAGTGATAGAGGATCATGGTTAACAAATAATGTTGTACAGTCATCCATAGTAAAATACTTTAGAGATGCAAGGCAAAGATGAAGAGATAGAAAAGATTAAGCATTGAGTGCTTATTAGAAAACAATATGAGTTCAAAATTTGAAGTGAGGGTATTATGGTATTAGAACATGGATTTGTGTTCCCAATGCTGCTGAGTTGAGAAAGAAGATATTGAGAAAGGTACATGATGATGTATATTCGATGCACCCGATTGACAATAAGATGTATAGAGGATTACGACATAATTTCTGGTGGTCAGGATTGAAGAGGTATGTAGTTGAGATTGTGAGGTTGTATAGAGCACTATTAAACATAGTGTCAAATAAAGATGCTAGATTTACATCTTGGTTTTGGAGAGGGTTTCAGAAAGCCATGGGTACACAGTTGCAATTTAATATAATTTTTCATACTCAGACAGAAATGATTATTGGAGTACTAAAGGATATTTTAAGGGCAAATGTGATGAGTTTTTTAGTAAGCTGGGATGCTTACATGCCATCAATTGAAATTACTTATAATAATTAGTATCAAACTAGTATTGGGATGGCACCGATTGAAACATTGTATGGTAGGAGGTGTAGAACTCCTATATGTTGGGAAGAAATGAGAGAGAAAAATATATCTGGTCCATCAAGTATTGAGTTAACAATTGAGATGATCAAATTGATTAGAGAGAACCGTAAATCAGCACAGATTAAACCAAATAGCTATGCTAATAATAAAAGAAAATCTCTTGAATTTCAAGTAGGTGATTGGGTTTAATTAAAAATATTTCCATGAAAAGGTGTGTTGAGGATCAAAAAGAAAGAAAAGTTGAGTATGAGGTAAGTGGGATCCTATAGGGTTATTAAGAAAGTTGGGCTAGTTGTGAATAGCTTGGATTTATCTCCAGAGTTGAAGCGGTGAGATAATATATTTCATGTTTCACTTTTACGAAAACGATTACTTGATAAATCTCAAAATATTTCAAGCCAAGCTATAGAAATTCAGAAAGAAGCGACTTTTATACAAGTACCAGTGATAATTTTAGACATAAAAGAACAAGTCTAGTATAATAAAATAAATGCATTAGTTCAAGTTCTGTGACGAAATAAATATGTTGAAGGGATTACGTGAAAGCGTGAGACAATTGTAAAGAAATATTATTCACATTTTTTTTTTCTGGAGTAAAGGAAATTTCGGGGACGAAATTTTTATAAGGTGTGTAGAATTGTAATACCCATATTTGTAAACTAAGGGTAAAGAAGTATTTTAATAAACATGACATAGAGTTATATATATATATATATATATATATATATATATATATATATGCGAGAATTCAAATTTGTATAAAACAATTCAAAAAAGAAAAGAAAAGAAAAGCTAGCAACAGATGTTACCACCTGTTGCCAATAGAGCAGCCCTTGCTGCATAAAAGGCAGCAAGGCTGCTAAGAATGCAATTTTGAGCTGCCAAAAATTTCAACATTATATATATATATATATATATATATATATATATATATATATATATATATATATTATTTTATTTTATTTTATTACTTACCAAATTTTGTTTGGTTTTCCTTCAATTACTCTATTTCTTTAAACACTTGGGGACCGAAAGAAAGGTTGAAAGAGCAAAATTTTGAAGGGGTTTATGGGAGAACTTTATAGAGAATCACGGGAAGCTATAAGAAAAATAGAAGGTAATAATGTAATGTTTATTTTGAAATTTTTTTAGCATAAATGAAATTTTCCGGAATTCAAAGTGGGAATTTTCAAAGGGTGTAAATTATGAAGAATTAAAGAATAAATTAGAAATATAATATAAATATTATGTCAGGTGTTACGTGGTGAGTTAGATTTACTTCAAGTAATCTAGATAAAAATGAAATATCTAGTGATAATATTAAAATAAATTATTAGCTTATTCTTTGGTGGTAGATGAAAAATTGATTAATAGGAATTTTGGACATGTATAAAATTATTATGTGAGAAATAATATTTTTGGAATAATAAGTTGATTTAACAATAAAAGCGATAAGTAAAATTCTTGATGAGCTATGGTTGATGTTTTGATACGAATTATGAGGAGATGAAATTTAGTGGATCTTGACAAGCTATGATGGATAATTTGATGTGATTTATGAGGATAGGAATTTAGTGAAATTTTTTTATAATAATTTGAGAATAATCAGGATAGCCAATTTAAATATTTGAATTCGTGTTTGTTTTTATGTTATTGTTCATATGCATATGCATGAAATAAAAGAATCAGGAGGTGGCCGGTCTAATTGAAAAACCGTGACAGTCGGTATATGCTAGAAATAAATGAAAACCGTGATAGCTGGTATATACTAGAAATAAATATCGTGACAGCCGGTATATGCTGGAAATAAAAGAATAGGGAGGGGTCTCTAAGATAAAAATATGTCGACATGTGGGAAGACATTCCCTAATAATAATTCATGCGTTGCATCTGTTTTAAATATTGATTGCATTGCTGAAATGCTGAAGTGTTGTTTATTATTGCAATTTTATTTATAGATAAATGAGTCTCACAGAGAGACAGTTATGGTGAGAAAGAAGCATAGAAGTATGATATGATAAGAATTATCTAAATGGTAAACTTTATGTTGTGAACCTCATAACGAGGTAATTATGAGATAATTGATGGTCTTAAGGTGAACCAATATATAAGAAGAAGAGATTGATAGAGAATGAGACTTGTGGTATGTGTAGTGATAGTAGATGCTATTATCAAGTTGTATAAGATATAAATGATTAAATATTGAAAGATCATTTATACAAATTGAATAGTTCTAATAAATTTAATTCACTGAGCTTGTGAAGCTCATCCCTCATTGTATAATGATTTCAGGTAGCAGGCATGAGAAATAGTTTGATGAGTTGAGATTCAGACGAAATAATTATCTGTAACCCACGTACGTATCCACATCCTCAGACTAATGAGAAAATAAAATAAAAAAAATTATTTGTAAATATTCATGCATTTTACATTGTATATAATGTTTAAGTCAAGATCAGAGTGATGTATCTCCTCTGTTGAGGGTTGAGGATTGATGTACAAATTTCTATTGGTGTTATTTTTATTGTTGCATATATGTGTCATTTTGGGATTTTCAAAATGTGATGACATCATTTTGGGGGTGGCCAACTCGGAATAAGTCGTTACACACAGCTTTCCTATATTACACATATCCCAATCATTGATGTGACACATCACTATACACCACAAATCATTTATCACCAGAGGAAAACACAAATACTGGAGCTGTAGTCAATTTCTTCTTTAGTAATTAGAAAATTTTCTAACACTTCCCTCACCATACAAATCTCACCTCTTTCCTGATCAGTCTATTTAACAGTATTACAATAATAGAAAAATTATGAAAGAATCTTCTATATTAACTAGCTAACCACAAGAAGATTCTAATCTTAGTCACATTAGTTGGTCTTTCCCAACTTAACATTGCCTCTACCTTTTTTGGATCAACTGTTATGCCGTTTCCCGATATTACATGTTCTAAGAAGGCCATTTCTTACAGCCAAAATTCACATTTAGGAAATTATAGCATACAATCTCTCTCTCCTCAAAATCTCCAATACAATTTCTAAATGTTTTTCATGCTCTTCGTTAGTCCTAGAATACACCAATATATTATTGATGAACACGACCACAAGATTACCAAGAAATGGTTTAGATATTTTATTCATCAAGTCCATGAATGTTTCTAGAACATTAGTCAATACAAATGACATCACAAGAAACTTATGACCATAATGTGTCCTAAAAGCAATCTTAGGCACGTCTCCCTCATTTATCCTTAACTGGTGATAACCTGATATCAGGTTTATTTTAGAAAACACTCTTACTCCTTGCAACTGCTCAAACAATTCATTTATCCTTGGAAAAAGATATTTGTTTTTATTCAACTATTTGTAGTCTATACACGATTTCATCGTTCTATTTTCCTCATTCACGAACAACACAGAGGCTCCCCAAATACATTAGGTCCGATAAATTGTTTAACTTTCAACTCTCATAATTCAGTGGGTATTACTCTGTAGGGTGCTATTAGATATATGTGATGAACCTGGTATCACATCAATAGAGAATTAAATTTCCCTACTAGGAGGCAACCTAGACAACTCATCACGAAACACATCATGAAAATATTTCACTACTAAGATTTCTTCTAACTTCATATTTTCCTTTCTAGAATCCATTATGTATGTCAAATACTCATCACATCCTTTCTTCAACCATCTACTAGTAGTCAGAGTAAAATAAGATAGTTCGAGAGTATTTTATGTTCTCTCTGAAAGTTACACTCCTCATGTCCATATCTTGAATACTACATTCTTTCTGGAACATTCAACCCAGACATAATATATCGATAACCAATTCTTTCCCAAAATCGAATGAAGATCTATCAGACTCAAAGGTAATAAATCAACTTTATATGAATACTGGATGCAAAAGAATGGGTTGCACCAGGATCAACTAACTTTGATATGTCCACCTTTTCTATATACAAAACACCTCAAATTAGAACAATTATAGGATAAATATCTTATCGGATTACATTTATAGCACGTTCTAGAATTTTTATCACGTTATCACATCCTCTAAATAGTATACTCCCATATTTACCACAACTTCTAGTTCCCATAACCTATCTCTCAAATCTAGAGTCCCACCAATATTACTCTGAGCTACAGAAGCAACAGATTCTGCTTGACTCTGACTCTGTACTAAAGTTCTCTGTGACAAGGAATGCTTTATCTGGGTGGTCTCCCACCCTTCACATTAATACTAGTACCATCCTTAGGTTCCTCAAACCTAGACCTTTTCCATCGATTCCTTCTACCTCTAATTTCCATCACATCCTTCTCAATCTGAAGTGTTATATTCGTCAACGTAACATAATTCATATGCCTTGTGTAAGATAGTTTCAATCAAATCTTAAAACATAGTTCATCTTTGAACCTCTTACACTTTTTCTCCTCTAGGTCTACCATTTCCAGTACAACCATTGACAAGACCACAAATTTGCTATCATACCAAGCCACAGTCAACTCATTTGCCTCAAATAAATAAAATCTCTAACTTGTTAGGCTCTAAAGGTCTAAGGAAAGTATTTATCAAAGAAAACCTCCTTAAACCTATTTCAGGTTAAGGGTCTATCAACATCTGCACTTACCTTGGGAAGAATATCCTCTCACCGTTCCAAAACTTCTCATTCTAACTCAAACGAAGCAAAGGCAACCATCTGCCTGTCAGTTACTGGTAAAATACCAAATAATCTCTCTATATATTTCTCCTAATCCTCAGGCTTAAAAGGATTCATAGATCCTTTAAACAACAAGGCATTCAACTTAACATATCTAACAAAACAATCTCTCTGCGTCTCGTGCATAAACTCACTTTTCCCCTTTGAGCATTTACTATTACTAGATTTGCAACAACCTCAGGCACTACCCTAGCTTGTTCATCAAGTCTATGCTATAGGCTACCAACTCTATCATCTATACATTCATTTTCTCAAGAGCATGTGTAAGGGCTTATTTTAGCTCATCTCTTTCAACTTCAGATTCTCTAATACCCTTACTAATATCAATTATATTGTCAACATGTTCCCTTCTAGGAATCACAGATTCAGACTCAACCTCGACTTGTTAAAAAAATTGGGGGCCTACTATGCCCACTTAAATCAACAACTTTAACTCAATCTCTAACACGTCGACGTGTCATCCTCAGATGATTAAAATATAATTTTTTAATCTTACACTTTCTTACTTTTTATGCAGACTACAAAATCATCCCGGGTTGGCCACCCCAAGACTGTGTTGTCACATTTTGAAATCCTAGCACGACACATATATGCAACAAGAAAAATAACGTCAACATAAATTTTTACTTCATTCATCAACCCTCAACAGGGGAGATACATCATTCTGATCTTGGCTTAAACATTATATACAACATAAAATGCATGAATATTTACAAATAAATTTTTATTTTATTTTCTCATTAGTCTGAGGATGTGGACACATATATGGCTTACAGATAATGATTTCGTCTGAACCTCAACTCACAAAACTATTTGTTCTGCTTGCTACCTGAAATCATTGTACAATGATGAGTGAGCTTCACAAGCTTAGTGAATTAAATTTACTAGAAGTATTCAATTTGTATAAATAATCTTTTAATATTTAATCAATTATATCTCACATAACTTGATAATAGCATTCTACTATCACTACACATATCATAAGTCTCATTCTCTATCAATCTCCTCTTCTTATATATTTGTTTACCTTAAAACCATCAATTATCTCATAATTACCTCGTTATGAGGTTCACAGCATAAAGTCTACCATTTAGATGGTTCTTATCATATCATACTTCTATGCTTCTTTCTCACCATAACTATCTCTCTATGACACTCATTCATCTATAAATAAATTTACAATAACAAACAACACTTTAGCATTTTTGTAATACAATCAATATTTAAAACAGATGCAATGCATGAATTATTATTAGGGAACGTCTTCCCATATGTCAAAATGTTTTTATCTTAGACCGGCCCCCTCCTGGTTCTTTTATTTTCAGTATATACCGGTTGTCACTGTTTTCATTTATTTCTAAATATACTGGCTGTCACAGTTTTCCTTTATTTCCAGCATATACCAGCTGTCACAGTTTTTCAATTAGACCGGCCCCCTCATGGTTCTTTTATTTCACGCATATGCATATGAACAATGATATAAAATATGCATATGAATAATAACATAAAAGTAAACTTGAATTCAAATATTTAAATTAGCTATTCTGATAATTCTCAAATTATTATTTGAAAATTTTCACTAAATTCATCTCCTCATAAATCACATCAAATCATCAATTATAGCTTGTCAAAATCCACTAAATTTCCTCTCCTCATAAACCGTATCAAAACATCAACCATAACTCATCAAGAATTTCACTTATCTCTTTTATTATTAAATCAACTTATTATTCCAATAATATTATTTCTCATAAAATCATTCTCTACACATCCACTATTCCTATCACATCTATCAACCAATTTTCATCTATCACCAAAACATAAGTTAATAATTTATTCTAATATTATCACTAGATATTTCATATTTATCTTGATTACTTAAAGTAAATCTAACTCACAACGTAGCATTTAGAGCTACCCGTGGATCACCTCATTGCCTTTCCTACTCCTCTCAGCAATTTTCCCCGGTTGCTGATCGTCAACACCTGACATAATATTTATATTAAAATTTCTAATTTATTCTTCAATTCTTCCATAGTTCACATCCTTTGAAAATTCCCACTTTGAATTCCGGGAAATTTCATGTATTCTAAATTTAAAAAATAAACTTCACGTTATTACCTTATGTTTTTCTTAGAGCTTCCCGTGGTTCTCTATAAAATTCTCCCGTAAACCCATTCAAAATTTGGCTCTTTCAACCTTCTTTTGGTCCCCAAGTGTTTAGAGAAAGAGATTAATTTGAATTGTAGTTGAAAGAAAACCAAACAGGATTTGGTAAGTAATAAATAATATAAACTTAACTTTTATATATATATATATATATATATATATATATATATATATATATATACACGCACACAAAAGTAAGTATCAGCCCCCCACCCCATTTTTTTAAGAATTGTTTTATTCAAATAATAAACATTTCACATATATTTTATTTTAATTCCATATCATATTTATTAAATTACTTCTTTACCCTTACTTTACGAATACGGGTATTACAGATATCCCAAGATGTTTTGATGTAGAGAAACCTTGCATTTATTTCTGATCAGGTTTATTGAGTGTGCAGGGTGTTTAGTGTTACATTGGTACAAAATCAAAGAAAGATTCGAAATCAAAGATCAGTCTACAAAGATTGCAGAACAAGGGGAGAACCAGCAAATGAACCAGCCAACCCGTAAAGGACTGATTGACCAAACGACCGGTATGAGAACCAGTCAACAAACCGGTAGGAGAGCCAATCAACCGACCAGCTAACTAGTAGAAGAAGCAGAGTGCTTAGACTAGTTTGAAGACCCGGTATACTGAAGAGAAGACCAATCAACTTGAGGTGTCCGTTGAAGATCAAAAGATCTGCATTTAAGGAGAAACTCAATCCGAAAATGAAATGTTTTTGGAGTTTCCTTTTGTGAAGGCTCAACTGAAGCTATAAATCAGGTTACTGAAGGGAGTTTAAAAATTGAGAAGAATCAGTCTCAAGTTTTACACAAGCTAAAATCTAGTTTTGTTTACTACTTCGATAATGTTTAATCTGTAAGTTGTAAGAGTGTAAGGTCACTTGCTACCCGTAAAGACAAGCAAGATGTAAAGGTTTGCTTGGTACCCATAAATCCAAGTAGGTGTATCAATTGTTGTTTAGTAGAACTCAGTAGACCGTGGAGGCCTATTGAAGAAGTGGACATAGACATGATTTTTACCGAACCACTATAAATCAGTGTCCCTTATTCTTTCTCTCTTTAGTATTGAACGAAATTCTTCGAAGTTGATGGAGCTTTCACATACTTAAATAGCGGTACTGATTTCTTTGTACTCAGACCTAAGCCCATTGAGCATGTGTATGACAAGATCAACCTCGTCAATAGATGCTCCAATGATGGAGAGTTCATCGACAATAGATTTGGTTAAGATAATAAGCAATTGTTTTTGTTCCTTGAGTAGTTCGAGTTAGATTGTCTTTCAATTTCATCATTCCCGACAGATTTGTTCGCATAGAGTTTGCAGAGTTTTTCCCATGCCTCAAGGAAGCCTTTGTCAAGGCAATGAGAGGCACAATAGATTTAGAAACAAAGGTAATAATGGCATGTAAAAGCAGCTAGCCCTGTTGTCTCCAATATGTATACGTAGGATTGGCAGTTATTTTTCATTACTGGAAACAGTGGTTTTTTCGGGACATGGGTTGGTTCTATCATACAAATTCTATGAGATCATAGCTAAGGAGTAGTTAATGGAATTGAGAACGCTATGATGGGTAATTGATATTGGTCAGTTTTAATGGTAATTGGGTTGCTGCATTGATTGAGACTAGTGTATTGTTTTGGCATGAAGAAATGGTGTTGGAGGCTACAATAAGGTTGGTAGTTGCGGAAATTTCCTACCATGGAAGAACAAGATGAAGAAGAAATGTTTTTGACTTATAAAACCTGATTCTAGAGAGAGAAGATCCCAATTCTCTCTAAAATCCCTAATAGCTTCGTCATTTGTCCTTCTTGTGGCCCTTCTAGCTGGCCAGCGTGGCCATCCATCGCTTACTGGAGGCCACTAGCCTCTGTCCAATCCCCCCATAGTTCTTCCAACCATCCTCTCTGCCTTTTCTGCCCCTTCGCAAACCCAAAATACTCAGCCTATTCCTTCAACCTTAGTGCTGCCCCCATCCCTAGCATTGTAAACTCTAGCCTCCCTGTCGTTCCTTCTTCTCAGGCCGTAAACTCTACTCCCCCACCTCGCTCCTTTTCCAATATCGTATTCGGCTTAGCTACTTTGAACCAATCTGGATTTGTGGCACTTCGTCAAGTCATGTCCAGAAAGCCTTTACTCGATCTGTCTTTGTCCTCCATGCCATTTAAAATTAAAGGTGAACCAAAATTTATGTTATCTCCTATGGAGTTTTCGAAGGCAGCGGTGCCTTTTAACCATACCGTCGTATTGAAGCTCTATTCAGGTTTGCCTTAAATGAATCCGATTCATCAACGAATCCTGTCTTGGAACCTAAAACATAATCCTATAGTCAGAGTCCTTAATAAACGTCATGTTTTGGTACGGCTTGCATCAAATGAGGATTTGATTGTGGTATGGTCTCATGCCAACTGCAAAATTGAGAACACATTATACCATTTATTCAAATGGACTCTTGATTTTCAACCAGGAAGGAAACGACCATGGCCGCTGTTTGGGTGCGCTTACTGGGTTTGCCTCTACCCTACTTTCACCTATCTGTTCTGAAAGCCATTGCCACTTTTTTGCTCATTTCCTTAAGGTTGATGATAGAACTTTTACCCTAGAGTGTCCTAGCAGTGCTCGAATACGTGTCGAAGTTGATCTCACTCAGCCCCGCCCTGCGAGGGTGTGGATAGGCACTAGTCGTGAGTACGGTTTCTGGCAGAAACTAATATTCGAAAAATAATCTAGATTTTTGCAATAGATATTTTTTGCAAGGACATAGTGACTCCGATTGCTGGAAAAACACTACTGCTAGAGCTAGAGGATCGGTGTCTTATGGTGCTATTCCTCAATACTGATCCTGGGTCAAGTGCGTCGAGTTAGGCCTAGCAACATAATACTTCTCATCTGCCTGTGTCTCAAACCGGGCTGGACCAGCCTGTTACGCCTCAAGTCGGGTGGACGCTTCAGGCCCATGGCGCTACCGTGAGTGATAGTCTTAAGGAAGGTCCACTTCAGAAGGATTTTGGGCCCACGCTAAGTTAGAATGGGCTTAAGGTGGGACGTATCTGCACGGTAAGGAGATCCAATCTATTGTGGTTGTGGGTACTAACTCTGTAGCCTTCTCTTCAGGCTATGCTGGCAAGTTAGTTGGGTCGAGCCCAGTACCGCTCTCAGACGTTGTTGATCCACACGCACAAAACTTTATGAATAAGTTGCATGCTTAGGTGCTGGGCCTTCATTGTCACGGCCCACTAGATGTCGCACAGATCCAGTGCCTTTCTGACTCGTGCGCACTCGCCTCTGATGCTGGTTCGGCCTTGGTCTAGTGTCATAGTCTGTGCGCGCAACCCATTTCGGACATGGGTTTGAATGGCAGCCAACTTGGGCCATCTTTTGCTGGTCAGCTCGAGCCACGTTTGCACATGGACTCAGTAAGTTCGGTGGGTATTTATTTAGCCAAAAAATCAAAATCTAAGAGGGCTAAAAATAAAGAGAAGAAGGTCAAGGAATTTGTAGATAATGGATTGCAAGACTGTTCGTATAAGTTTGATTTGAAATTCATGTAGTGTAAGGATGATATCTCCCATCCTCCGGCTTAGCCATATACTGGCGTTGTCCTACTTTGAAAAATTTCTCACAGGATGTTAATTTCCAAAAGAAATTTGAAGGGGATAAGCTCTCTTAAATCTGTTCACCCAAGTGAAGAAATTAAAACCAAAAAAGAGAAAATGTTTTAAAGTTAGAAAAAAAAAGCATTGATTTTGTTTTTCTTTTAGTTTTTTTTGCTTCATTTAAAAGTTGTATTCCTATCCTTAGTTATGCTTTGTATTAGGTTGGGTTCTGCATGGGTTCTTCTCTTTGTCCTCCCGTATTTTCTTTAATAATATTTTTTTTATTAAAACAAAATAAATAAATAACAAGATGAAGAAGAAACTTAAGATCTTTGTCTCGTGAGAAAATATGTCTCCAATATAATTAAAATTTGGAGAATATTTTTTTGATACATTTTATTACTATGAAAGTACCATACATATAGATGTTTACAAGTTCCATTCTTAAAAGCTAAACATCCTAATATCATGGCATGATTTCTTAGAATCAAGTAAGAGAAAAATTTCCTTCAATACTTAGATCTGTAATTATTCAGCAATTTTATTTTAATTGTCACTATTGGTTATTGTTCTAATCTTAACTCTCTTATAGAACGAGCTCACCTCCCCTCATATTTCCTAACAATACATATGTACCAAAAGGAATATGGTGAAATTATTCACCCAGTGCCTGATCTGAGTCTACTCAATGATGAATATTACCATCTTTAAGCCTCCTGGACTTAGGCGCCTACCTAGTAGACCTAGAAAAAATAGGAGGATGGATGGATGAGGGACGTAGTGTAAATGGTTCTGCTTGGAGGTCAAGTACTATCAAATGTAGGAATTGCCTTTAATTTGGAAATCACAAGAACTTGCTAGAGAGTTATTGTCGTATAAATGTCAGTTTCAATCTTATTTTTAAATTGTTAATGCTAATTTCTTCATATTCTTACATAGGTTCCTGCAAGTGTTTCTACTGTTACGGATGCTCCCCAGGTCACTTTATTTCCTTATGGTTGTGTTTTACATTTGTTATTGAAGAATGTTAATATCTCTCCTATCTTGCAACAAGTTCCTAAAAGTGCTTCTACTATGGCTGATGGAGGTACTACAGCAAATGCTGAGGGCTCAATGAGGAGAAGATGAGAGTAATATATCGCTCTAATATTGTTTATGGTTTAATCCCTGTAAATGCTAATTAATTGTGCATTATTAATTGGTTTCAGGTTGGAAGGAACAACATATTTGCTTATTCTCCCTCAACTCACCGTTCAGATATTCGTGTTTATAAAATAAAAGTAAAAAAGTAATTTTACATATTATATTGAATTAAATAATTCATAAATGAAAAATTTAGTATTTATTTGAAATAATATTTGAAAGATAATAATGAAAAATTTTCTCAAATGTTAGAGATAATTACAGTCATCCAATTACAATAACAAGACTTCATCACATTTGAGGTAAATTTTCAATAAGACTCATAACTAAATAATTATATTATTTGAATTAAGTTATGAAATAGTAAGATTTATGAAAATTTATGATTAGGTATTAGTGATCAGCAATCCCAAGAAATTGCTGAAATGAGCAAGACATGCAAGAAAGTGATCCACGGATAGCTTTAAATACTATGCAGTGAGTTAGATTTACTTTTAGTAATCGAGACCAATAAAAATATGAATTGATGATATTTGAATAAAATGCTGAATTGTAATTATTGGATGATGTATTTTTTTTTACTTGTGAAAATTTATTGATTAGGGATTAAATGATATATTGAAAATTAATTATATAAGAATTTATATTTTTTAAAAAGGACGGATTAATGAAAAATATTTTGAAAAGATATATGAAATTCTTGAAAGATATGATTGAAAAATTGGTATGATATATGAGAAGACTGTTTAATATATATGATAAAAAATAATAATTTTGAGAAATAAATAGTTAAATTAAATGCTTTGATATATGTTTGTTTGCATGTTATTGCTCATATGCATAAAGGGAAGACTAGGAAGGTAGCAGGTCTGGCTGAGAAGACCAGGAAGGTAGCTGGTCTGGCTGAAACATGTCGACATGTGGGAAGATGTTCCCAGATAATAGTATGGAATGATCTGATGAGAAAGAAAGAAAGATAATTTAAATTCATGCATTATATTTTTTAAAATATTTATTATTATTGGCTGAGATGCTAAAAAATCAGTCTTGATTACGAAATGATTGATAGACAGATGAGTCTCATAATGAGACAACTTTGATGATAAATAAATTGAAAGGATGATATAATAAAGAATTATATGATCGATGGTTTGTATGATGTAAACCTTATGATGAGGTAAATAATGATATTAAATTGATAAAATATATGAGAAGAAAACATATATGATTGGTATATGAGATATATGTATTGAAAGAGGATAGCCTGATAATTTATTTATAAAGAGATTGACAAATGATTGAATTAGTATGTGAAAAGATATAGATGATTAATTATGATGATTTAATAATGTTGAATATAATTAGAAGTATACAAATCAAGTACTTCTAGTAAATTTAATTCACTGAGCTTGTAAAGCTCACTCCTCATTGTTAAATAGTTTCAGGTAGCAGGTAGGATAGATAAATTTATGAGCTGAGATTCAGACTGAGTTATTATATGTAAGTCTCGTGGTCCACATTCTCAGACAAATGGAAGGAAATTTTTTTTATAAATATTCATGCATATTTTAGATAGGATATTGATAATGTAACTCTCATGTTGAGGGTTGAAGCTTGATGCATAAATATTTTCAGTTGATGTATTTTTTTTATATTGTTGCATATATGTGTCGTGCTGGGATTTCAAAACGTGACGACACCGTCTCGAGGGTGGCTAACCCAAGATGGGTCGTTACACTTTTGTTATCAGAGCATTATGTTTTTATGATTATGTAGACTGCATAAAAATTTAAAGAAGTAGAAGATTTAAATAAACTATATTTTAATGTAGAGTTTGAGGATGACACGTGGACGTACTAGAGCTAGAGGTAGAGTATTGAACCAGAGAGGACTTAATAGACCCCTAATATTTAGAAGAGCTGAAGTTGAGATGGAGGTGGAGTCTATGGTTCATGCTGGGGAAGATGTTGCTAGTACAGTTGGTACTAGTAGTGGTGTGAGAGAATTTGATATTAGGAAAGATGAGTTGAGAGAAGTTTTTGATCGTGCTATAGAAAGAAGGAATGCAGTAGAAGATAGGGTTGATATGTTACATAGGAGATTAAAGGAAAGGGCTAGAATAGAACCTGGTATGGTGAGATAAGAGGTTTATGAGGGAGAGGGTGTGTTTGCACATGAGATGCATGGAGATTGTTTTTTGAGATTTATCAAATTTAAACCCCAGTCTTTTAGAGGATCTGTAAATCCTATTGAGGCTGAGCAGATTTTATTCTGCCTAGATTGAGTACTCATGTAGATCAACCCTTAACTTGGTGTAAGTTTAAAGATGTGTTCTTTGTGAAGTATTTTCCAGATACATTTCGAGCACAATAGGAGAGAGATTGTATTCATTTAAGGCAGAACATTTTATCTGTGGCTGAGTACGATAACAGATTTATAACCTTGTCGAGGTTTCTACCCGAGTTAGTAAATACAGAGGAGATGAAATGTAAGAGATTTTTAGACAGGCTACAGTATAAGATTCGAACTAAACTCTCTTATATGGGTGTTGTAAATTATGCTATAATGGTGGATAAAGCATTACAGATTGAGAAAGATGTAATGGAGTTTAGAGGTAGGAGGGATTAGCTGAAGAGGTATAGATTTGAAGGACCCAGAGGTGGCAGTAGTATGAGTGTGCAAGGTGGGAGACCACCCCAAATGGGGGGTTCCTTGTCACAGGGAACTGTGATACAGAGTCAGAGACAAGCAAGATCTGTTGCTTCTGTAGCTCAGAGTAATATTGGTGGGATCCCTAGATTTGGGAGACAGGCTATAAGAATTGGAGGTTATGGTAGAAGAGTAAGTATGCCACCAAGAGGAAGTGGTAATATGATGTATGATCGAGAGACAAAAATTTACTATAGTTGTAATCAGATAGGATACCTATCTCAGAATTGTCCTACTCTGATGTGCTTTATATGTGGCGAGGGAGGATATATTAGTGGAGATTGTCCAGTGGGGATATTTGTTGAGATAAGTGTTGGAGGTGTTGGGAGAAGACAAATGGAGAGAGGTGGTGGATCAGGGAGTATGCGGGGCAGAGTGATAAGTGCTTAAATATTCATATTTAAGCCCTTTAATTTACATTTGTTAAGCCCTTAGTGTGCGTATTTTATGCTATTTTACTTCCTTTCTGTGTTTTATGGGTTTTTATAGGTTCTTAGAGAAAAAGAAGTATTTTGGAGCTCAAAGAGTAAATTGGAAAATCTGTCAGTTGCTTAGTGCGATCGAGTGTAGGGGAGATACAATCGAGTGCACCAGTGCTCCAGTGCCCAAGCCAGGATCGAGTGCAACCTACGCTAGCGCACAAAAATAAGGCTCGAGCGCACATGCACTCGAGCACAAAAGTGTGCGATCGAGCGCCCACGTGTAGTAAAACAGCAGAGCCAGTTTTGGAAAGAATAGTTCGGGTCTTGTTTTGGAAATTAGGGTTTCGAGGTGTCCTTAGAACCCTATAAATATACTTGTAAAACACAGAAACAGTATCTCTCTTTTAGTTCTAGTTTTAGTTTTAGTTCGGGGAGACCAGAGAAGGAGATCGTGGAGACGAACTGACGACTCTTTTCTCGGGTTTCTTCTTTATTTTATTTCATTATGTGTAACTAAACTTTTAGTAAGGGCTTGGTTAAAGCCCTAATTATGTCTGCTCAATAATTCAGTATTGGCGCCTTTGTGATATTTATGTTGTGATGCTTAACTTGATTAATGCCTATGTTTATTTAAATTCCTCATATGTGTTTGCTGATCAACATATGCATGTGGTATGGATTAGTTAGTTGAATCAATTTGGATGACTGAGTCATGGGTTTAACATTAGTAATAAAAGATATCCACGCCGGATTCTTGGGTTAATCAACATGGGAAATCGGGAGTAGATACCATGCCCTAGATCCCGTGTGGTTGTCGATTTCCATAGATCCTATGCTTTCTTAAGGAACAACTCAGTATACACAATGCTGAATCCCTTAAGAAAGAAAAAAGTTAGAGTAGATAGCATGCCTAACTCATTGCTTAGGGAGATCAATAGCCTAAGGAGTGGACCAAGCCCTTAGGTTGACAAACATTAGGTATACATGGCATGATTAAAGCATTGGCATACTGTTGTATTGTGGTAACATGATTCGTGGTGGATATCAAGTCCCTTCACCTTTATCATTATTATTAATTCAAACCCAATATTTATTTCTCTTATTTTTATTTTATTATTGCGAAACTAATTCTAAATCGAAATTCACCAATCCCTACGGAGATGGTCTCGCATTTGCACACTATGCTACTATTGACCTTGTGCACTTGCAAGTAAAACTGTACGATTATTTGCTTAATAATTTAGGTAGATAAACATACAACAAGTTTTTGGCGCCATTGCCGGGGATTGCGCTAAATTTTTTTCTAGAATTATTTTCGTTTAAGTTTAGTAATTTTTATTTATTCTGTTCTATTTTTATCAAAACTCTCAAATTTTAAGTTTCTGTTTTTCACTTTTATTTTGTTTCATAAAAAATCTAATCCATATTCTTTTCATTTTATGTTTCAGGCACTACAGCAGAAGCTCTCTGTGACACTGCGCTCGAGCGCAATTACCTTGTGCGATCGAGCGCAACACCTTGTGCGATCGAGTGCATTTGAGGCAGAGGCTACCCGAGCAGCAGTACTGAACTCCTACACTGAAGTAGTTTTTGCTGATTCATGCAAGGGCTTCGATCCAGGCATCCAACTTTCTTTCCCTTTGATACAGAGCTTGAGTGGACCATTCGACAGAGGCCTAGAAACAACTTTGAGGAGAACGAAGAAGAATTCGAGAGAGAAGCACCAATGGAACAACTAGAAAACCAACAACCACCTGAGCGAAGACCTATGAAGCAATCCTTTATCCCACAGAACCTCAACCAGCCATCATGCATTGCTTATCAACCAGAGGCGGAAGGCAATTATTACATATCTCCGCAGATACTTAGTGCCTTGACTCATTTTAGGGGTACACTTGCTGAGGATCCACACTTGCACCTTCGGGAATTCTTTAACCTCTGCAAGTTCTTGCACATCCAGGGCCTAAATCAAGAGGGAATCAGGTTAATTCTTTTCCCTTTTTCCTTAAAAGATAATGCTAAACTGTGGTATAATTCATTTCTTGTAGATTCTACCCATACCTAGGAAGAACTATCCAGTAAGTTCCTAAGGAAATTTTTTCAAGCACAAAAGACAAGGCAGATGAAGAAGGAGATTCAATCTTTCCAACAGAGAGATGGAGACATTTTCTTTAAAGCATGGGGACACTTTAATAAACTGCTTCTCAAATGTCCACATCACAATCTACCTCAAGATGAGCTAGTATTAGCCTTTTATGAAGGTCTATATGACATGAATAAAGGTATCGCTGATTCAGGTTGTGGAGGTGTGTTGATGGAGAAGAGTTGTGAAGAAGCCATGGAGCTGTTTGAGGCATTGAGTGAGCACACCCAACAATTCTCATCCAGAGGGAGACAAGGAGTAAAGAGCAAGGGTATGTATGAAGTTAACTTAATTGGTGGAATTCCAATTCAGATGGCTGCTATGGAAATGAAGCTAGATATGCTTGTAAAAGTCATGACTGCTCAGAACGCCTCACTAAGTCCACAAGCCACATAATGCTAGGTATGTGCTTTATGTTCTCAATTTGATCACACTTCTGAGACTTGCCATTCATATTCATCTACAGATCCCGAGCAAGCGAATTATGTGGGACCAAACAGTGCATATGCAGATACTTACAATCCTGGATGGCGAAACCACCCCAACCTCTCATGGAGCAACAATCAAATGCCCTGAACCTTCAAGGACAACAAAAGAACTTCCACCAAGCAGCCCAACCAGTTCAAGAGTCGAAGAAGAGTGACCTAGAGAGTCTTGTGAGGCAGTTGATGACCTCACAAGAATAGTTCATGGCAGAAGAAAGACAACTTCGGACTGAGTAAAAACAAATCAATGTAAAGCATGAGCAAGCTATTCAAAGATTGGAAGTACAAGTGGGGCAATTGGCTAATGAGCTGAGTGAACAAAAGCAAGGTGCTGTTGAGCAAGTTTTTCACGTCCATCTCCATTGGAGACCACCCTCACCTCTTGTTTTAAAGGATCAGATATTGAGCCAAAATCTGAAGATGTTACTGATGATATCATTGAAACTGTGCACCTCCTTGAGGCCTATCCAAAATATCCAAGTAAGTACAACCCTCCATTTGAATCTCATGTGCCTACTAATACTACTATTCTCTCTTCTATTATCCAGGCACCAAAATTAGAATTGCAGCAGTTGCCAGATCATTTAACTTATGCTTATTTGGGAGAGAGTAAGATATTACCTGAGATAGTTGCTGCCAATCTTAGTTTTAGGGAAGAAGAGAAGCTGTTGAGAGTTCTTAAAGAGCACAAAACTACTATGGAATAAGGCACGGTCCGGCTGAAGATGTAAAACTTAGCGCTCATGGGAGGCACCCCACAACTTATCCTTTTATTTTTATTGTTTTTCATATTCATTGTTATTTATTTATTTTTAGTACTTTTTGTTTTCCCGTATTACGTTAGTTTTTCTTTTTTTTTAGGGACAATGCATGTATCCGTACAAGTTTGGGGGTGTGCTATGAGCCATACTGGCCTAGCTAGTTCTCCATCTCATAGGTCAGATCTTTCCATGTTATTCACACATTGGGGACAATGTGTAATTTAAGTTTGGGGGTATGGGAAACACATTCACACACTTTGTCCTAGTTTTTTTGAAAAGATAAATGCATGTTCATATTGTGTTGAAAATTTTGGTTGATCTAAACAAATATTATGATAAGATTTCATCAGTAAGCTTAAAATATTGAACACATGGTCTAAATAATAAAATTTTAAAAGTTTAATTACTTACTTTAAGGCATTTAAGAAATCACAAATTTGATCTAATCTGACACGAGCACATTAACACATAATTGTGTGGGGTATGACATATAATTTTTATGTGTATGTTTCCATGGCCTAACCATTATCGGATAACTTATTAGAAGAACACCTTGGCATAGAAAAATAGAGTAATTTTTATTGCTCAAAAAGAGAAAATAAAATGCTTCAAATAATCATTAAATAAATTTTTCACTGAGTAACTGGACCTCTTGTCTCAGTAAGCAGTGAGTGTTCACGTCAAAAGGTGAGAATTGTGCTTATAATGATCATTAAATAAAGTTTCCACTGAGTAACTAGACTTCTTGCCTCAGTAAGCAGTGAGTGTTCACGTCAAAAGGTGGAAATTTTGCTTTGCAGCATTAAGACCAGTTAGTTTCATAGCCTTTTTTACTCGAGTTAGTAAGTCCTTAGGAGTGTCTTTACACCTAATGCCCTAAAACCATCTGGTTTGAGATTGGCTAAACACTCGCTACATGGGTTAATTAGAAAGCTTAAGGGAACTCAACGTGGCAAAAATCTCATAATAATAAAAAAAAAAAAAAAACTGTGCTATTATTGAGACACCGAAACACTACACATTGTAATTATTTGGAAACTTCATCTTTTATGTACTAATTCACCACACACTAAGTCAGACTTGTAATGCTTTAACCAGCCTTGTGTAAGTGATTAGATTTTAAAACTCTTATTCATTGCGAAGATGTGTTTATATTTTAAACTTGCTCATGAATAAATATCATGGTTTTGTGTGCAACCCAAATTTTTAGATATCATGAATGATGAATTTATCTTTGCAGCTTTGTTTTTCCATTTAGTTTTTAGTTTCGTATTGCTAAGGGACTAGCAATATATAAGTTTAGGGGTGTGATAAGTGCTTAAATATTCATATTTAAGCCATTTAATTTACATTTGTTAAGCCCTTAGTGTGCATATTTTATGCTATTTTACTTCCTTTCTGTGTTTAATGGGTTTTTATAGGTTCTTGGAGAAAATGAATCATTTCGGAGCTCAAAGAGCAAATCTGGAAAATCTGTCAATTGTTTAGTGCGATCGAGCATAGAGGAGATACAATTGAGCGTACCAGCGCTCCAGTGCCTAAGCTAGGATCGAGTGCAACCTGTGCTCGTGTGCAAGAAGAAGGCTCGAATGCATGTAGTGTGCGATCGAGCGCACACGTGCAGTAAAATGGCAGAGCCAGTTTTGGAAAGAATAGTTCGAGTCTTGTTTCGGAAATTAGGGTTTCGAGGTGTCCTTAGAACCCTATAAATAGACTTGTAAAACACAGAAATAGTATCTCTCTTTTAGTTCTAGTTTTAGTTTTTGTTCGGGGAGACCAAAGAAGGAGACCATAGAGACGAATTGATGACTCTTTTCCTCGGTTTCTTCTTTCTTTTATTTTATTATGTGTAACTAAACTTTTAGTAAGGGCTTGGTTGAAGCCCTAATTATGTCAGCTTAATAATTCAGTATTGGCACCTTTGCGATATTTATGTTGTGATGCTTAACTTGATTAATGCCTATGTTTATTTAAATTCCTCATACGTGTTTGCTGATCAACATATGCATGTTGTATGGATTAGTTAGTTGAATCAATTTGGATGACCGAGTCCTAGGTTTAACATTAGTAACAAAAGATATCCACACCAGATTCTTGGGTTAATCAACATAGGAAACCAAGAGTGGATACCATTCCCTAGGTCCCGTGTGGTTGTCGATTTCCACAGATCCTATGCTTTCTTAAGGAACAACTCAGTATACACCATGTTGAATCCCTTAAGAAAGAAAAGAGTTAGAGTAGATACTATGCCTAACTCATTGCTTAGGGAGATCAATAGCCTAAGGAGTGGACCAAACCCTTAGATTGACAAACATTAGGTATACATGGCATGATTAAAGCATTGGCATACTATTGTATTGTGGTAGCATAATTAGTGGTGGATATCAACTCCATACGCCTTTATCATTATTATTAATTCAAACCCAATATTTATTTGTCTTATTTTTATTTTATTATTGCGAAACTAATTCTAAACCCAAATTCACCAATCTCTGTGGAGATGATCTCGCATCTGCACACTATGCTACTGTTGACATTGTGCACTTGCAAGTAAAACTATACGATTATTTGGTTAATAATTTATGTAGATAAACATACAACACAGAGGCAGAGGACCAGTTACTGAGAGAGGATGCGGTAGTCAGTTACAGCCCAGACACAGCAGAGTCTACGCCTTGACCTAACAGGATGCACATGCTACTCCTGATATTGTTATGGGTATGATATCTATTCTTGATAGACCTGCTAGATTATTAATTGATCATGGTGCAACCTATTATTTTGCATCCAATTGTTTTATGAAATCTATTGATGCTTGTGTTAGTCCTTTGATGCATACTGTTATTGTTGAGGTTCCTAATGGGGATAGGGTTATTATCAGGACTATTTATCGAAGTTGTGTGATTAGTATGGCTGATAGAGAGTTTGAAGTTGATTTGTTGCCTTTAGATATGACAGATTTTGATTTAATTTTGGGGATGAATTGGTTATCTGCATATCATGCTTGGGTAGATTGTTTTAGGAAGAATGTAGTGTTCAGGATACTATGACATGAGGAGTCTAATTTTCAGGGAGAATGTAAGATACTTGTCAATTGTATTATTTCTGCCATGATTGCTAGTAGATGGTTGAGGAAGAGTTGTGATGGGTATTTGGCATATGTGGTGGATTCTAGAAACAAGATTAAGAAGTTAGAAGAAATCTTAGTAGCGAAAGATTTTTCTGATATGTTCCCTGATGAGTTGTTTGGTTTGCCTCCTAACAAAGAGATTGAGTTTTCTATTGAAGTGATTCCAAGATCAGCACATATATCTATAACACCTTACAGAATGGCACCAGCTGAGTTGAGAAAATTGAAAGTTTAGCTTCTGGAGTTGTTAGATAAACAATTTATTTGACCTAGTATGTCGCCTTGGGGAGCCCCTGTATTGTTTGTGAAGAAAAAAGATGGAGCAATGAGGTTGTGCATTGATTATAGACAATTGAATAAGATCAACATCATGAATAAATATCATTTTCCCATAATAGATGATTTATTTGAGCAATTGTAGAGGACTCTGGGGTTTTCTAAGATAGACTTGAGATCAGGTTATCATCAGTTGAAGATAAAAGAGGGTACGTGCCTAAGACTGCTTTTAGGACACATTGCAGCCATTATGAGTTCCTTGTGATGCCATTTGGGTTGACTAATGCTCCTACAACATTTATAGATTTAATGAATAGGGTGTTTAAACCATTCTTAGATAGATTTGTAATTTTATTTATTGATGATATCCTAGTGTATTCCAAGAATGAAGAGGAGCATGTGAGACATTTAGAGATAATGTTGGAGATTCCGAGGAAAGATAAATTGTATGCAGAGTTCTCTAAGTGTGAGTTTTGGCTGAATGAAATATCTTTTTTGGGGCATGTTGTGTCAGGAGATGGTATAACAATTGACTCACAGAAAGTAGAGGCAGTGTTGAATTGGGAAAGACCAACTAGTGTGACTGAAATTAGAAGCTGTTGTGAGTTTTAAATTACTCGCAAGTGTATGAGTCGTTTGCAATATAGTGTTGTGCAAGTGTGAGGTTGAATCCACATGGAATTGCATTGTGAAAATATTTTTATCTAAACTAAGTCTATTTTAACCTAGTTCCAAGTTTTGAATTGTTTTTTGCAAAACAAATATAAACTAAACTAAATTGATTTAAAGACTAAAGATAAGAACACTAAGGTTTCTAAATCCACCCCACCAAAGTAAAACATATATCTTCATGTTCTATATAAAAATAATCTATCAAAACATTCCATGAATCCAACTTTAAACAAATCACAACAGATATCCCAGTTAAACCAAAACAATCCAATGTATCTGCTTTTAACAAATCACAAAGGATATCCAACTTAATCAAAAACGATTCAATGTATCCATCAGATTAAACACACAGAATATCTAACAGAACAATTTAAATGTAACTAATCATAAGATTTTACTCAAATAATTGAACAGAACATTTATACTAAAAAAACATCATAATTGTATAAACAAATCTGAAAATATTATGCCAAACAACAGCGAGGCTTCATCTTCAACCTTAGCTGAAGATTTTAGCCACTCATAATCATGAAACTAAAGTTCATAATAACAGTGCTAAACATTAAACTTTAAAACTAACAAAAGCAGTAAATTAAAACTGACTACACATGGGGAGAAATTCCACTCGCTGTTGGGCGGCGCTTCCCCTCGTGGTAGCAAAGCTCTTGGAGATCCACCAGAATGCTAGTAGAAGTCCTCCAAATTGCACCAAAATGGCACTTGGATTGCTTACTAAATATGAAGTGAAGAGGGGCTTATATAGAGAAATATCACAAGTGCAATGTGTTTCCAATCTGATGCGGGATACTATAGATTCCAGCTTTTGCTCTTTGACCTTTGTCTACTAAAACTGTCATAACTTTCTCTAGAAAAATCATTTTATTGATCTGTAAAATTCTCCAGAAAATAGACATCCAGATATTTCCAAGCATATATGGATCATGTCCTAGTTCTTCCTGAATCAATACAGTTAAATCCTCAAAAATGGCTTATCTGTCACACTGAAATCATGCACAGCCTGACCTTTGTCTACTAAAACTGCCATAACTTTCTCTAGAAAAATCATTTTATTGATCCATAAAATTCCCCAGAAAATAGACATCCAGATCTTTCCAAGAATATATGGCTCATCTCCTGGTTCATCATGAATCAATACATTTTAATCCTAAAATATAGCTAATCTGTACGAGTAATTCTGGCAATTTAGTGAAATTCCTTTCCCAGTGCTTGTAAACCTGAAAAACAACGAAAATAACTTAAAGTAATAAATTCCTAAGCTAACAAATGTAAATTAAGTGGCCAAAATATGAAATATTTTTCACTCATCAAATACCTCCAAACTTACATTTTGCTAGTCCATTAACAAAATAAACTAAATAAAAAAAAACTAACTGGAAAACAAAGAACATAAAGATAAGTTCATCACTCATGGTATCCAAAAATTTAAGGAGCACTCAAATCCATGATATTTTTTCATGAGCAAGCTTAAAAAGATATAATCCATCTTTGCAATGAATAACAATTTTAAAACATAATTACTTACAAGAGGCGGGCTAAGACATCACAAGCTTGAATTAGTGTAAAGTGAATTAGCATATACAGATGAGGTTTCCAAATAACTTCAATGTACAATGTCTCCATATCTCAAGATTCACAAAATTTCTCATCAGAATGAACAACGATGGCATAGTTTTATTTATTTTTATTATTATTTATTATTTATTTATTTTATTTTATTTTATTTTATTATAAGGCTCTGCTATGTTTAGTTCCCTTAAGCTTTCTAATTGACCCATGTATCGAGTGTTGAGTCAACGACTCCCAAACCAGATGGTTTTAGGGTATTAGATGAAAGACACCCCTAAGGACTTACTAACTCGAGTCAAAAAGGATATGAAACTAAACTGGCCTTAATGCTACCAAGAAAAATTTTCACCTTTTGACGTGAATACTAATTGCTTACTGAGGCAAGAGGTCCAGTTACTCAGCGAAAAATTTCGTAATGATCACTATGAATAAAATTTTCACCTTTTGACGTGAACACTCATTGCTTACTGAGGCAAGAGGTCCAGTTACTCAGTGGAAAGTTTATTGATGATGATCATTATAAATATTAGTCGTATTATTATTTTTTTTTCTTTTTTTTCATGCTTTTCTATGAAGTGTTTATCCAACAAGTCATCCAGTTTCAGTTAAGATAAGGAAACATACACATTAAAATCACATTTCATACCTCACACAAATATGTGCTACTGTGCTCGTGTTAGATTAGATCAAACATGTGAATTCTCGAATGCCTAAAGTAAGTAACTAAGGTTTAAAACTCTATCATCAGATCAGGTGTTCAAATTTTTTAAGCTCACTAATGAAACCACATCTCAATTTTTCAGGTCAACCAAAATTTTCAGACGAACATGAACATGCATTTATCTTCACGAAGAAAGAAAAAAAAAATTAGGACAAAGTGTGTGTAACGTGTCTCCCATAACCCCAAACTTAATTTACACATTGTCCCCAATGTGTGAATAATATGGAAAGAGCTAACCTGGGAGATAGAGAACTAGTTGGACTGGTATGGCTCATAGTTTACCCCCAAACTTGAACTGAAGTACGCATTGTCCCTGAAAAATAAAGACTGGAAAACAAAAAAAAATACTGGAGCAAACATTAATCATAAATATGTAAAAGAATAAATAAACATAAAGGATATGTTGTGGGGTGCCTCCTATGAGCGTTAAGTTTAACGTCTTCAGCTAGACCCAACATTAGAAATCGTGCCCAGCTAAGTGCTCCATCATCTGATCAATAAATGGGAGTAGAAAATGATCATTCCTTGTGGCAGCATTCAACTTACGGTAGTCTATACTCACTCTCCATCCTGACTGCACACGAGTTGGAACCAACTCGTCGTTTTTATTCATCACTATCGTCAATCTAGCCTGCTTTGGTACGACATGAATCGGGCTCACCCACTCATTATCAAAGTTTGAATAAATGATCCCTACATCCAACAGCTTAATCACTTCAGTCCTCACAACCTCTTGCATAGTTGGGTTGAGCCTTCTTTGTGGCTTCCTCGATGGCTTGGCATTCTCCTCCAAATGTATTTTATGCATCACCAACGAGGGATTGATTCTCTTGGTATCCTAAATAGTCCAGCTAATAGCTTCCTTATGCTCTCTTAAAATTTCAAATAATTTCTCCTCTTGAGCTTCAACCAAATCTGAAACTATAATCATAAGCAAATAATCTGCTGGACCTAGGAACTCATACTTAAGATTTTTCGGTAAAGGCTTAAGTTCCTTCTTGAGGGGCACAAGTGCTGCTATCTCCTCCATCTCACTGCTCTCCCGAGGAGCAGACTCCAAAATGGCATTCGCTTGCTCAAGTACTTTATCCAAATTCAAATCCTCTCCAAATTGAGCAAAACATGCCTCCAGGGGGTCCTCAATGCAGGATTCATCCACAGTCTCCTCCGTCTGGCTGCTCTCCCAAGGAGCAGACTCCAAAATGGCATTCACTTGCTCAAATAACTTATCCAAATCTAAATCCTCTCCAAACTGAGCAAAGCATGCCTCCAAAATGTCCTCAGATTTCTCTTCTTTCTTGGGTGCTTGTAATCTTTTAGGGTAAAGCGCTTTAGGTACAAACGACTTAGGAAGATCTTTAATAGTAGGTGTGGCTATAGATGGCTCAGCATCTCTTTTCTCTTTATTGCCACTTTCTTGCCCTTGCTGAAGAGTGGGGTTCTCTTTCACTTGATTATGCACTTGTCTTCCATACCTCAATGTGACAATCGATTGCACTTGTTCCTGCCCGTGCATAAGAGTTGATGAATTTCCAACCGCAAACTATTCCTTTGGGTTAGGCACAGGTTGACTGGGGAACTTTCTCTTCTCTCCTTCACCCAAGTGACTTGCGATTTGACCCATTTGACTCTCTAGCTTGGTAATCGCTTGGGTGTTTACTATTGTTGCACTTCTCACTTCGCTTATGGATTGGCCGATCATCTTCCTGAAATCATTGAGAGCGTCATCTAATGACTGTGAAACCGACACTGGTGCTTTAGTGGGAGCTTGGTAAGCGGGTGATGGTGCTGGATAGGCTGAGCGACCATAACTTGGAACTGGTGGAGGAAATCTGGGAGGGTATTGATTGTGAGCATGATGAGGGGCTCCTCCCTGATTTATCAATTGGTTCTCCTTCCATGAAAAATTAGGGTGGTTCCGCCACCCTGGATTGTACATCTCAGAGTAAGATCCATTTGATTGCCACCGATAGTCATTGAAAGTGTTTATTTATTCCATGGGATACTCGATAAAAGCCGACATAGATGGACAATTCTGTGCTAAATGCATAGGACTAGCACAGATAGAACAACTATAATCATTGAATGTATTGGCTGTATTGATGGACTGCCCGGTTATCTTCATGAAATCTTTGAGGGCGTCCTCTAAAGACTGTGAAACCGGCACTAGATTCATCCGCATTTTTTTTAAAAAAAATTTCTAATTTTTTATTTTAATTTTTTATGGGCAATTGCCAATAGAAACAAATAAACTAAAATAAAATTGCAATAAGAAAAATCAAACAAAAAAAATGCTAACTAACTAGTAGAAAAATAAAATTAATTCAGACAAAAATTTCACAAGCCAAACAACTCCCTGGCAACGACGCCAAAAACTTGTTGTGAGTTTTAAATTACTCGCAAGCGCACGAGTCGTTTGCAATATAGTGTTGTGCAAGTGCGAGGTCGAATCTACAGGGAAGTGCGTTGTGAAAATATTTTTATCTAAACTAAGCCTATTTTAACCTAGTTCCAAGTTTTGAATTGTTTTTTGCAAAATAAATATAAACTAAACTAAATTGATTTAAAGACTAATGATAAAAACACTAAGGTTTCTGAATCCACCCCACCAAAGTAAAGCATATATCTTTATGTTCTATATAAAAATAATCTATCAAAACATTCCATGAATCCAACTTTAAACAAATCACAACAAATATCCCAATTAAACCACAACAATCCAATGTAGAAGTCCTTCAAATTGCACCAAAATGGCACTTGGAGTGATTACTAAAGATGAAGTGAAGAGGGGCTTATATAGGGAAACATCACAAGTGCAATGTGTTTCCAATCCGATGTGGGATACTGTAGATTCCAGCTTTTTCTCTTTGACCTTTGTCTACTAAAACTATCATAACTTTCTCTAGAAAACTCGTTTTATTGATCCGTAAAATCCTTCAGAAAATAGACATCCGGATCTTTAAAAGCATATATAGCTCATCTCCTGGTTCTTCCTGAATCAATACAGTTAAATCCTCAAAAATGGCTGATCTGTCACGCTGAAATCATGCACAACCTGACCTTTGTCTACTAAAACTGCCATAACTTTCTCTAGAAAAATTATTTTATTGATCCATAAATTCCTCAGAAAACAGACATCTGGATCTTTCCAAGTATATATGGCTCATCTCTTGGTTCTTCCTGAATCAATACAGTTTAATCCTGAAAAATGGCTGATCTGTACGAGCAATTCTGGCAATTTAGTGAAACTCCTTTCCCAGTGCTTGTAAACTTGAAAAATAACAAAACAACTCAAAGTAACAAATTCCTAAGCTAACAAATGTAAATTAAGTGGCCAAAATATGAAATATTTTTCACTTATCATAAGCTTTTTTGGGATTGCTGGTTATTATAGAAGGTTTATCCATAATTTTCTATTATTGTTGTACCATTGACCAGATTGACCAGGAAGGAAGTGAAGTTTAAGTGGTCAGAATAATGTGAGAAGATTTTTCAATTGTTGAAATAGAAGTTGACTACTGCTACGTTATTAGTGCTTCCTTTTAGTGATGAAGGATTTGTGGTATATAGTGATGCATCGCATCAAGGGTTAGGATGTGTGTTGATGCAACATGAGAGAGTTATAGCTTATACTTCTAGGCAATTGAAGAACCATTAAAGAAATTACCTGACCCATGATGTAGAATTAGTTGACATAGTTTTTGCTTTAAGGATTTGGAGACATCATCTGTATGGAACCACTTGTGAAATTTTTACTGATCATAAAAGTTTGACGCATTTGCCTACCGAGAGAGAGTTGAATTTGAGGCAGAGGATGTGGATGAAGTTAATTAGTGACTATAACTGTACAATTTACTATCATCCAAGAAAGGCTAATGTTGTAGTTGATGTATTGAGTAGAAAGTCTATAGGGAGATTAACTGTTATTGAGAGTCATGATATTAGCTTGATGGTAGAATTGAGAGAAATGAGAATGCAGTTGAGCATTAGTGATAGAGGATTATTGACGACAAATATGGTGGTACAATTTTCTATTATTGATCGCTTGATAAAGATGTAGAGTAGAGATGAAGGGATAGAGAATATCAGAAAGGAAGTATTGAGTGGGAAGCCGACTGAGTTCAGAATTAGAGAATATGGTATGGTGGTATTATGAAATAGAGTTTATGTTCCCAATGATGTTGAGATGAGAAATGAGATACTAATAGAGGTTCTTGATTCTACGTATTCTATGCACCCGAGTAATAATAAGATATATAGAGGGTTGAGACAAAATTATTGGTGGTCAGGGATGATGAAGGATGTAGATGAGTATATTTTTAGATGTTTGATTTGTCAACAGGTAAAGTTTGAGAATAGAAATCCGATAGGTTTACTACAGTCTCTTCCAGTACCTAAATTGCCATGGGAGAATATTAGTATGAATTTTGTTTCTGGTTTTCCCCGTACCCAGAGAAGTCATGATGTTGTATAAGTTATAGTGGATAGACTTTCTAAGTCTTCGCATTTCATTCCTATTAAAACTACTTGGAGTCCTGAAAAGTTGGCTGAGTGGTATATAGCTGGGATTGTGAGATTACATGGAGTACCTTTGAGTATTGTATCAGATAGAGATTCTGAATTTATTTCTAGATTTTAGAGGGGTTTTCAGAAAGCTATGGGTACACAGTTGCAGTTTAGTAAAAATTTTCATCCTCAAACTAATGGGCAGACAAAGGAGATCATTAAAATACTGGATGATATACTGAGGACAAGTGTATTGAGTTTTCAGTGAGTCATGCTTATTTACCTTTGATCGAGTTTGCATACAATAATCAGTATCAAGCTAGTATTGGGAAGGCACCATTTGAGGTTTTATATGGCAGAAGGTGCAGAACTCTAGTATGTTAGGAAGAGGTTGGAGAAAGAAATATATTTGGTCTAGAAATGATAGATTTGACTACTGAGAGGATCAAACTGATTGGAGAGAACCTTAGAGCAGCACAGAACAAACAGAAATGATATGCCGATAATAGAAGACGACCTCTTGAATTTCAGGTTGGTGACTGTGTGTATTTGAAGATATGTGGAAGGGTGTATTAAGATTTGAAAAGAAAGGAAAGTTGAGTTCGAGATTTGTGGGGCCTTATGAGATGATTGAAAGAGTTGGACCAATAGCATAGAGATTGGATTTTCCTCCGGAGTTAAAGCAATTGCACAATGTGTTTCATGCTTCACTTTTAAGAAAGTGTTTACATGATGAATCTCATAGTATTCTGAGTCAGGCTATAGAACTTCAAGAAGATTTGACCTTTATACAAGTACCAGTCAGAATTCTAGACAGAAAGGAACAAATCTTGCGTAAAAAAGTTATTCCGTTAGTTCATGTGTTATGGTAGAATAAAGATGTTTAAGAAATTACTTGAGAGCGTAAGGCAAGAATGATGAAATGTTATCCCCAGCTTTTTAATGAGTTAGGTAAGAAAATTTTGGGGACGAATTTTTTATAAGGTGGGTAGAATTGTAATATTCATGTTCATAAAATTAGGGTAAAGAAGTAATTTTACATATATTATATTGAAGTAAATAATCCATAGATGAAATATTTAGTATTGATTTGAAATGATATTGAAAGTTTTGTTGAAAATAATTAGAAATTTTTGAAGAAGAAAGTACTGAAATTTTTTGAAATTTGAAGTTGAAATGAAAGACTTTTGAAGAAAAATATGGAATGAGGTTGAGGAAAATAATTATAAAAGTTGATGGAAGAAAATATAAAATTTTCTATATTTTTATAATTTTAAGAAAAATTTTTACGGAAGAAAAGATGAAAATATATTTTTTTAAGGGAAATGGCAAAACTGTAATTATAAAAATGGCAGAATTGAAAATAAAGAAGAGTAAAACTGTAAATTTTATATCCTGAAAAATGGGTGGTAGAATTGTAAATAATTAATGGTAAAATTGTAAATTGTAATCGATGGTAGAATCGTAAATAACAAATAGTTAAATTGTAAATTTAAAATCAATAGCAGAATTTTAAATACTAAAAAAATGTGAAGAGGCAAACGGTGAACATCATATGATGTTCATGTGAAGTGCTTTGAAGTAAGAAAAAAATAAATAAATTATATAATAAAAAATTGAGCAAAGCTTTATATTGTCTCTAAAGTTCAGAGACTCCATTTTACAATTCCCCGTTTGATTTCATTTCTTTCTTCAAATCAAATTCTTAGAAAAAGTTATAAAGAAAATTTCTCCAATATTAGAGATAATTACAATCATCCAATTACAATAGCAAGATTTTGTCACATTTGAGGTAAATTTTCAATAAGACTTATAACTAAATAATTATATTGTTTGAATTAAGTTACGAAATAGTAAGATTTATGAAAGTTTATGATTAGGTATTGGTGATCAGCAATTCTAAGAAATTACTGAAAGGAATAGGAAAGACAATGAGGTGATCCATTGGTAGCTTTAAGTGCTATGCGGTAAGTTAGATTTACTTTTAGTAATCAAGACCAATAAAAATATGAATTGATGATATTTGAATAAATTGTTGAATTATAATGATTGGATGATGTATTTTCTTTTATGTATGGTAATTTATTAATTTATTGATTAAGGATTAAACGATATGTTGAAAATTAATTATATAAGAACTTATATTTTTTTTTAAAAGGACGGATTAATGAAAAATATGTTTAAAAGATATATGAAATTCTTGAAAGATATGATTGAAAAATTGATATGATATATGAGAAGACTGTTTAATATATATGATAAAAAATAATAATTTTGAGAAAGAGATAGTTGAATTGAATGCTTTGATGTAAGTTTGCTTGCATATTATTGATCATATGCATAAAGGGAAGACCAGGAAGGCAGTTGGTCTGGCTGAGAAGACCAGGAAGGTAGTTGGTCTGGCTGAAACATGTCGACATGTGGGAAAACATTCCCATATGATAGTATGAAATGATCTGATGAGAAAGGAAGAAAGACAATTTAAATTCATGCATTATGTTTTTTTAAATATTTATTATTGTTGACTAAGATGCTAAAGAATGAGTCTTGATTATGAAATGATTGATAGACGGATGAGTCTCAGAGTGAGACAACTTTGATGATAAATAAATTGAAAGGATGATATAATAAAGAATTATATGATCGATTGTTTGTATGATGTAAACCTTATGATGAGGTAAATGATGATATTAAATTGATAAAATATATGAGAAGAAAACATATATGATTGGTATATGAGATATATGTATTGAAAGAGGATAGTCTAATAATTTATTTATAAAGAGATTGACAAATGATTGAAGTAGTATGTGAGAAGAGATATATGATTAATTATGTTGATTTAATAATGATTGAATATAACTATAAGTATACAAATCGAGTACTTCTAGTAAATTTAATTCACTGAGCTTGTGAAGCTCACTCCTCATTGTTAAATAATTTCAGGTAGCAGGTAGAATAGATAAATTTGTGAGTTGAGAGTCAGACTGAGTTATTATATATAAGTCTCGTTGTCCACATCCTCAGACTAATGGAAGGATTTTTTTTTTTTTTTGTAAATATTCATGCATCTTTAATATGTTGTATATATTTTATAAAATATTTTAGATAGGATATTGATAATATAACTCCCTTATTGAGGGTTGAGGCGATGTATATATATTTTCAATCGATGTATGTTTTTATATTGTTGAATATATGTGTCGTGCTGGGATTTCAAAACGTGACGACACCGTCTCAGGAGTGGCCAACTTGGGTTGGGTCGTTACATCAACTATTGCAGCAAGTGGTGCTAGTATCAATTCTGGTGCAAGGAGATCATCAAGAAGAAGTGCTTCTATTGTAGCTTATGGACTTACTACATCGAATGGTCTGGGATCTAGGAGGAGAAAGCTGAAGGTATAATTGTTGTTTAATAATGTTTAGGTTTAGTGTTAGTGTAAAATTGTAGTTAAAATATGCATTGTTAGTTGGTTTCAGGCTAGAAGGAACAACACAGATGGTTCTGGGAATGGAATTGGTGGTGCAAGTCATGCTTGGGATGGAAATAGTGGTGCAAGTCAAGCTGAGTATGGTTTTTTTGGTACTGCAAGTGAAGATGGGAATGGTATAGATGACACCACATATACTACATGATATTCATTGCTTTGATGCACTAGTCGATGATAGTTTTTTGGGAAAATAACAAATTTATCCTCGAGGTTTCACGAATGAGTTAATTTGACCTTAAATTTTGAGATAGTGTCAATTTGCCCCTGAGTTTTATCTTTCAAGTCAATTGGGTCTTCCGTCCAATTGGACTGTCAAGAGGCACGTGAAAGGCATGTGAAACCCTTGTTTTTCAAGTCAATTTGCTATTGAGTTTTATTTTTCATGTCAATTTGCCATTGTTTAGACGGCTTGACATGCCTTTCAGGTGCCTCTTGGCAGTCCAATTGGATGGAAGTCCCAGTTGACCTAAAAAAATAAAACTTAAGGGCAAATTGACACACTCTCAAAGCTTAAGATCAGATGGATCCAATCATGAAACCTCGAGGATAAAAAAAAAAATTTCCTATTTTTTTATGGATGTTTTTTAGGTTTGATTAAGATGATAGTTTTTAGGAATACAGATGAAATTGAGAATAGTTACTTACCAACTGTATTGGTATAATACATGATTTTTTTTTTATATAACATGTTTAAATGATAATGTTAATGTCATGTAATGGTGGCTGTCTTAAGTTAAGTTATTAAAATATGGGGTATTGACTTCGTAACCCCACTTTGAATTGGGAATGTAATGTTGTTGCCTTAAAAAAGTGAAGAAAAAGTTTTTTTTAATTATTTTTTTGCATGGCTTTGGACCTGTTTTTCATTGGGCAAGAGTTGTTTGCATGTTTATCCATTATAGAACATAATTTCTTCAAATTTATGAGAATGAGAGATTATAGGTTCCGCTCCTTTCTATTGTACCCCACAATTCTGAGCTTAATACCCAAGGCCATTCTCTTCAAAGAATGATGAATAAGCAAGAATGTGGATCAAAGTAGGTTGACATATGAAAGGGAAGATGCCTACTAGGCCTAACACAATGCCTTTATAAGTAGTAAGAGGGCTCCCATGATAGACGCATTTTCAAGTGTTGTGACATAGTAACTACTTTACTATTTAGATGGCATTTGAAATAACGAGACATTTTTCGAGGGACGTGTTATCCAAGCACAAAGCAAGGACTACGGATAACGTGGATTATTTGACCTTAAAGGGGGCCAAAATCCCTTATCATTAGTTTACAGTAGAGATTCGAGATAAGAGATTGGAATATGAGAAATGAAGGAATTAAAACTTCCTCTCTCACCTAGGTCAAAACCTAGCCCTCATATTCTTGGGAAAACATTTAATATTTAACTAAAGCTATTTATGCTACATGCTAACATTCAATCACATGCAATAGCAATTTATATCATGAAAAATGATAAAACATCGCATTATAGCAAAACGAGAGATAAACATGCATGACAATTAAGTTACAATGGAATTAAAGTACGAGAAAATAATTAAAAAAATAAACATAAAACTAAAACAAAGAAAACACATTAATGCAATAAGAAAATTGTAACGATCGATCTCGAGTGGGTCCTATTCGGAATGGCTCCATTACTTTTTAGCACTGAGTACATTGACTCAAGATGCAACCATGTAAAACTTACCAAAAAATACAAACATTCTTTCAAACATCACAAATTTACATAATTACATTTAAATATCCAAACAATCTTAGAGTACAATGTAATCTACTTCTTAATAACTTACAAGAGACACCAATATAAAGAACACACTCCCAACTACACTTTACTTATACACCTTTTTATGAACCAAAATATAAATAGTTTTCTTAACTCTCAAAAGACTTAAAAGAATGAGGATTCCATGGATGAGGACTTTGCTAAGGACTCCTTTCAAATTTCGCTTTCTAAACCTCTGAAACTTTCCTGAAAGGTTAGTAAAATAAAAAGAGGTGAGCTAAAAAGCTCAGTGAGAAATACATTACTGGAAGTAATCACTTTGGAAAGAAATTTATAGTTTTTCTGATCATTATATATATATAAATGAATATAGCATGCCTTTTATATATACAACCATCGATTAACTTTCTTATTTCTTATCATACTAGGAAATAATTATCAAATCAAACAATATTAGTATTCTTAATTTATTAAAAAAAATCTTTGTAATCCAAATCACATCCACACACAATATAAATCAGCCATGCTCTTCATTGGGCCTAAAACATTATATACCCCTTATGGGTTAAGCATAACACACACCCCTCATGGGCCAATTCTATCACAACACACGCTCCTCATGGGCCGATCATCACGATGCATCCATGAAATGCAATGCTATGTAATGTAATGCAATATACAATCACAACATTGCCTCTCACTAGGCTAATCTCATCATCAGGGGGACATCTCCTTACATACTGGTACGTCAAATCATTATATCATATCATAACATAATGGATCCCCTTTCACACCTTTTCGAGTGGGGTCCTAAACGTCCAATATCTGTCAGTACCCTTACACCCCTTGTGGAAAATGACCTACCGACCTCACCCATCACTCATCCCTCAATAATATACCGTCAAACAATTGTTATAATGCAATATGCATTCATAATGGAATGGTTGCAATCAATCGTTCACTAATCAGGTTCATCACAATTCATAACAATCAATACAATCATTTTAATCACAATTCATACATCACAATTCCTCAACACAACCACATTAAGTCATTTCTAAACTCATATCTTGTACATTTATACCTCAACATATATCAATATAATTCTCAAGACATTACTCTTTATTATTTCCATACTCAATTCTTATACATTCTCATCTTTATATGTATAAAGTCATCATAATATTATTATCGTAATTCTGTGATCATTCTCTAGGTCATTTGTATCGATATTTTTCCTCAAGGTACAACATAATACAACTATACTTATTTTATATACCTTTGAGTATATATATATATAGTTCACATACTTCTATTATTAATAATTTCATTCTCAAACATATTCATTTATTTTTAATCTTTTAGCTTGGTTGTACAGTTTACAACGCTTACTAGAAGTAAAGTGAAACTCACCTTTGCCGTGACAAATCTTAAACCTTGGATTTTCTCCTAATAAAGTTCACACACACACACACACACACACACACACACACACACACACACACACACACACATATATATATATATATAGCATTCCTATATCATAGAATCATTCAAGCATACATAAATAATTCAAGTCACAAATCCACTTCTAATTCATTTAAAACTTTTTAGAATGATTGTTTTAGCATAATTTAAAACATAATAAATCTTTTCAAAACCTCTACTTTAAATTCTTTATCATGAATTCAAACCTATAATACTTTGGAGGAGTTTAGGATTGAAATACTTTATCAAAAATAGGTTATTTTAGAAAAATAAGGCTAAAAAACAGGTTCAGGGGCTTGGACAGTCGATTTTCCATATTGGGCAGTCGATTGTAAGCCGCCCAGAAGGTTGCACAGAAAGTTGGACAATCGAATGTCCAAGGGTCAGAGAGTTTCATAGTCGATTGTGCACTCGGGACAGTCGACTATCTGGTCTGAATTTTTAGAAAATCTTGACGAAAAACACATTTTTCTTCAAAATAAAACCCTAGTCTTTCAAGAGACTTCCAATCCAAACAAAATAAAAGTTCCTAAGAGTTTAAAATCAAAGAATAAGCATTACCCAAGCCAAAAATTGAACTCCAAATTGCAAAAATCTCAACTTAGGTTCAAAAATCTATTTTCTTCAAAACACACAAACTCTTTCTCAAAATATTTCGAATTTCTTCAAATTTACAAACCCAAAAACTAAGAATCATAGTTTAAGAGACATGCATAATGTTCAAGAAGAATGAAAAACAAGTAATTACAATAAGCTTTGCAAGAGAAACCCATATTCTTTCTATTTCTCTTATTCTCCCTCTTCTTTCTTTCATTTTCTCTCCCCTTTCTCTCTCGGTTTCTCTAGAAATTTCTAGCATTTGATGGATTTTCTCTCCCAATCTCACCCTATAAATAAGCAAATTTTCCTTTATTGTAAAACCACCCTTCCATTTAACCTCATTTTCACAACTACCCAAAACTCTTTTAAATTTTTTAAAAAATCCTCCAAGTCAAGCTTTTATTCTTTGATTCTCATTTTATTTACTGGTTTCTATGCTTCACAAGTCCCATTTCTGGTAAGTTATAACTCAAACTGAATAGATACACATTAAATGCATCAATGCACAAAGCTCTGAAATTAAAATATTCCAATTATGGTGTCGGACTCCACAAAAAGAGGCAAATAATTAAAAAAGAAACAAAAATTCACAAAAGCAGAAAAATCTAGTGCAAGTCAGCCGATTGGCCCATTGTTAGGACTGGTCGGTCTAGAGATAAAGCCAACTGGTCCCCTGGTTCTGGCTCGGGAAGTTTCAGACAACTTTGAGCTTTGGATGAAAAACTCTATTTCAGATGATTTTAGTAAAATAAAAATTATGTAGAAACATACAGTTATTATTTTTTTAACATAATATATGATTTTTATAATTTATTCATAGAATATGAAACCCTAATCTAGATGACATATGCTTTGATGCAATCCTAAATAACTACAAAAGAATTATTAACCTTTTGACAAATGATCTCATTGTGTTGATGCAAAGGGACTAACTACGTAAAATTAATCCAAGTGTACATAGAGATTTCCACGTATAATGTAGATGCCCTCAGAGGTTTGACTTGATGAATTTATAGACGAATGCATATAAGAACTTAACTTTGAATTTTAATTGATTAAGAGAAATTAGTTTTTGAAAGTTTATGCAGTTGTATGGTGGATAAGGTTTATGAAAAAGATAACAGAGGTTTAAAGTTTATGTATAGAATTTTTTATGGAGGTTTAGAGTTATGGAAATTTGAGGAGTTTTAGAGTTTAGAGATACAAGGAATTTTCTGTAGCAATTTTAGTGTGTAGGTATTTTTTTGTAGCTAATTTGGTGTCTAGGTTGTGAGTTAGAGGGAATTTTTTATAAGAAAACTAGGGGCTAAGGTTTTTAGTAATGAATGATAGGTGCTTAAATATTCATATTTAAGCCTCTTTATTTACATTTGTTAAGTCCTTAATTATGTTAATTTAGTCCATTCTACTTCATTTATGTGTTTCACATGCTTTTATAGGGTCATGGAGGAAAAAAGAAGCATTTTTGGCACTTAAAGGGATAAATTAGGAAATCCTGGAGCAGCTGCTGGCTAAAGTGCGCTTGAGAGCACTATTTGGTACGATCGAGCGCATAGCGCTCGTGCACACATAAAGAAGGATTGAGCAGCCTTGCGATCGAGCGCACAACGAAGGATCGAGCAGCCTTGCGATAGAGCGCACATGTACGTGCATAAACAGTAAAACAGCATAACCGGTTTTGGAAATAGAAGAGGATTTGTGTTTTAGGAAGTTTAGGGTTTCTAGAGTCTTCTAGGGTTATTCAACCCTTATAAATACACTTGTAAACACACACAAAAGAACATCCCTTCTTTTATCTTTTACTTTGGCTCGAAGTTGTAAGCTTGGAGAGGAATTGACGACTCGCCTCCACAGTATTCTTCGGGTTTTATATTTTATGTTTAGTTTATATTACGATGCTTATCTTAGACAGCATGCGTAACTAACTTTTAATAGGGCTTGATTGAAGCCCTAGTTATGCTTTCCCATATATACATTCATTAATTATCTTTGCAATAGCCTTGATTATGATGCTTAACTTGATTAATGTCTGTGTTTATTTAAATTCCTCATATGTGTATGTTTGATCAATATGTGCATGTGGTATGGATTAGTTAGTTAGATCAATTTGGATGACCGAGTCCTGGGTCTGACAATGGTAACAAAAGATATCCACACCGGATTCTTGGATTAATCAACATGGGAAACTGGGAGTAGATACCATGCCCTAGGTCTCATGTGGTTGTCGATTTCCATAAATCTTATGCTCTCTTAAGGAACAACTCAGTAGATACCATTCTGAATCCTTTAAGAAAGAAAAGAGTTAGAGTAGATACCATGCCTAACTCGGTACTTAGGGAAATCAATAGTTTAAGGAGTAGATACCATGCCCTTAGGTTGGCAACCATTAGGTATTCATGGTAAGGCTAGTGCATTGACACACTACTCATTGGGAAAGTATGATTAGAGGTGGATATCAAAGCCCTATGTTCTTATTATTATTAAATCACACTCAACTGTTATTTCTATCTTTCTATATTGAGAAACTGATTCTAAAAACGAAATTCACCAATCCCTGTGGAAATGATCTCGTACTTGCACACTATGCTACCATTGACCTTGTGCACTTGCAAGTAAAACTGTACGATTATTTGCTTATTTATTTAGATAGATAAACACACAACAATGAACGAACCAAGATACATCAAATTTAATCTAACAACCATCAAGATTATTTCGGGAGGTTACAAAATTAGGGTTTTCATGTTTATTTTATAGTTTCAGACAATTATGGAAGCTTTTAGAAGGTTTGGAGGTGGTACGGACAAATTTGACATGAAATAGTGAGACGAGTGAAGGACCTAACCGACCGGCTAGGTTAAGCTCTCTCTAGTCTTACTTTGTGCTTTTGTATGCCCTTATTTCGTTTCGTTTTAATCTGATTTGATTTGGCTTGAATTTCCTTGACCACTTCTCGTCCAAAGTTTATTTTCTATTGCACATTCATCTAATTACAATTCCTTGGGACTAAAAATTCATGACTGGACTCCACACGTGATTAGTCCAAATAATTGGAGAAAAATTGGTTGTCCACAGATACCACTGCTGCTGGTTTTGCCAAAGCAGCAAGGGCTAACAACATTCTCCTTTCTTTTTTATTTCAAATTCCTAGTCTCTTTAACTAATTAGTTAGGGTAAAAAGTATAATAGCAGGAAGATAGTTAATAGTCAACAATAATCTTAGTTATCATTCAATACAACACTATATATGCATTACAATGAACAAGATAGCAAAATTAAGATCCTAAATACAATCAAAGTTTCAACCATAACAGAACTAACCCAACCTTTCCAATCCTCAAGGATATGTACTCGTTCCATTAATACTGCCAATTGTTTTTCAAATTCCTTAACTCCAAAGAAACCGGTGTTTCCATTAGGATCTCACCACTCAATATACCAACAATTTTCCCTCTCACAAACATAATATAATCTCTATGTGTTTCAATCCAATTCAGAGATTCTGATAGGAGCATGATGCCCATAACTACACATTCTATTGCAAAACCTCAACCATGAAGAGGAACTACCATCCAAGCTTGATGATGAAGACATCATTCAACTGCAACAAAGACAAGAAAAAATCACTTAGGCATTTTATCAAACAGTTGAAAGGCTTTGTAAAAAACTAAGAGAGATGAAAACCAGATGAGAAGAATGTATTGGAGTAGAGATAGCCATACCGTTTCTAATATGTAAAAATCACCCAAGCAAAGTCTTACTTCTCTTCTTACATGTTGCTTAATTTTCTTTTGTTATATATATATTGGGCAATTGCAAATAGAAACAAATAAACTAAAATAAAATTGCAAAAAGAAAAATAAAACAAAAATGATAACTAAACTAGTAGAAAAATAAAATAAATTCAGATAAAAATTTAATTTTCACAAACAAACCAACTCCCTGGAAACGACACCAAAAACTTATTGTGAGTTTTAAATTACTCTCAAGCGCATGAGTTGTTTGCAATATAGTGTGTGCAAGTGCGAGGTCAAATCCACAGGGAATTGCGTCATGAAAATAGATTTTTATCTAAACTAAACCTATTTTAACCTAGTTCCGAATTTCGAACTGTGTCGTGCAAATAATATAAACTAAACTGAATTGATTTAAAACAAATGATAAAAGCACTAAGGTTTCTGAATCCACCCCACCAAATTAAAGCATATATTTTCATGATTTTTGTTCTTACAACCGACAAGCAATTACATCCTATGTATGTTCTATATAAAAGTATTTTATCAAATAATTCCATGAATCCATCGATATACAAATCACAACGAATACCCTAATTAAATCAAATCATCCAATGAATCTGTTTAATTTACAAATCACTGTGGATATCCGATTTAATTTGAATGATTCGATGTATCCGTCAAATGAAACACATCGAATATCTAATTTGAACAGTTTATAAACAAAACAATCAATCATAAGAATTTACTCAAACAATTGAACTAAAATAGAACACCAATACAAAAATGCCTAAATCGTACGAACATATATGAAAATATAATGCTAATCAATGGCAAGGCTTCATCTTCAACCTTAGATGAAGGTTTTAGCCTCTCATGATTATGAAAATAAATTTCACAATTAAAGTGCTAAACATTAAACTTTAAAACACAAAAGAAATAAATTAAAGCTGAAAACACATTGAGAGAGAAATTACACTTGCAGCTCATCTCTTTGTTTTTTCTTCTTTTTGTTTTTGTTGTGCGGTGCTCTCCCCCCTTGATAGCAAAGCTTTCAAGATCCACACCTGAAGGTGAAGTGAAATGGGGCTTTTATAGGGAAACTCCATGAGTGTAATGTGTTTCCAACCGATGTGGGATGTGGGATGTGAGATGTAGAATGTGTTTCCAATCGATGTGGGATGTGGGATGTGGGATTTAAGCCTTTACATGCCACTTAAAACTTCTGCCCATGTCTCTTTTATTTTAGTAGCTCATATACTCAAATAAAATCTTCATTTAAATGAGAGAAAAAGTCGCTAGACGATAGGCTGCTAAAATTTGGATCTTTCTTTTCTTCAAATCTAAAATAAAAGAGACGTGCTCTCTTAATCGTCTCTCTCTCAACATGGTGCGCTCAATCAGTATGGTGCGCTGATAATCGTCTCTCTCCTTTCCAAAATACTACCAGCCGCTATACTGCGCGAATGCACTCGATCGCAACATGGTGCGCTTAATCGTCCTGCGCTCAATCCTATTTCTTGCACGCGCGAGCGCTATTGTGCTCGATCGCAGGTCTCCTGTGCTCAAACGCAATAGCAGATTCCAGCTTTTCCCTATTTTGCTCTTTAAGCCGGATAATTCCATCATGCTCCAAAAACCTAGAAAAAAACAGTAAACACAGAAATGAGATAAAATAGGATGAAATAACACAAACTGAGAGCTTAACAAATATAAATTAAGGGGCTTAAATATGAATATTTAAGCACTTATCACTAACTGCTACAACTATATGCATTATTAACCCATGAATGAACTTTGATGCCATTTCCAAATTAAATGCACCTTGTTTATATTTGGCAAAAGTAGAAAACTAGTCAAGGAAACCTAAGCTAGAGCAAACAGAATATAAGAATAGCCATGTTTAACTTCATAACACTCATCACACAAAGGATAAAGTAATCGAGAAAGTGATAGAAATATAACCTACATTTTGGTTCCAATAAGAAGAATGTGCAGATAAATACCTACATTTGCAAATTTAGTCAAGTTAAAAACAGGAGTCCATATATCTTCAACTCACAAATAAAGTCTTGCCAAGATTAATTGCTAGACTCTACCAACTTGATTCTGCAACAATACTATTGATTGAATATATACATCTTGCATTTCAGGATTGACGTCTACACTTTTCGATAGAATATAATGATAACGAATCACCCATCCTGCAGGCCTTTCTATAGCTTCAAATTGCATGAGTTCAAGCCTTTATGCTGTTCCTCTATTAGATTTAGTTTTGATATAGGAAAAAGGTAAAACTTTTATCCTCCAACAAGGAAACACATTAGAAGCTGAAGCTCCTTTACTATTATATTTCATTTTTACTAAAAGACGTAATCATAAATTAATAAACAAAGAAACTAAAAAATTGATCACAGAAGAAATCCAGACTCTAGAGATGCACAGAACAAAACAACAAAGAAAGAATTCATCAATTTAAAAAAATGAAAAAGAAAAAGAAAATTATCAATTTATAAAAAAAAAATGTTCCCATTTCCCATGCATAAAGTAGATCACACAAACTATATTAAAGATTCACAGTATACTGTTTATGCAGATTGAATACAAAAAGAGAGTTCAGTCATCCAAAAGAATAAAAATCCTAGAAAATTTTATTGCATATATTTACTTTTGAACCATGTTTTCTTATCTCCCTCCTTCCTATATAGAACTTCTTGCACGCAAACATTTAAACTTTTGAAGCAACCACAGAGAGCAGAAACACAACAGACTTATATCCATAACAAAATTAAATGGAAAAACAAAAATAAAAAAGAAGACCCACCTCGGTTTCAAATAAACTCCTTCAAGTGAAGGCTTAGAAAAAGTGATGGGCAGCAGATTCAGATACCAATCCTTCTTTATGGATGGAAACCGAGCTAAAAACTTCAAGTAGGTCTCATAACTCGCCGTAGCACCAATCAACCAAAATCTACCTTAATGAATCTGCAATAAATTGGTAATTTTGATACCAAGCAGCTCACTCCATCACTAAAAGTAGCAACATCACTAACCAACACCTTCAGTTCACCAAAATTCACAACCAACCCAGACTTGGAACAACGATCCACATTCTACCTCAACTCCTTAAGCTTTGAACCCATCTTCTCCTCACTCCCTCCATCAACAACAAACTCAATAACCTTAATTTCAATGTTAATTACACTTAACCCACTAATCTCTGCAGGCAAAACACCCGCTTTGGCACCCTCTATACACTCTTATTCAAAACATCACTAGAACAAACCCCACCAAGCAACGAGTTTCTTTTATCCTTTTTTACTAACACTTCAGCAATTCTTCTACAGTTCTCGTTGAAATCTTCACGTCCACAAAACAAAGACCCGAAACCCCTCATGATGTAGTAAATAATTCACTATCCAGTAGCCTGGTGACACGAGGATAACTCCCCCTCCAATGACTAGATGACACATGGCTGCATCAATAGCGAGAATGTAGTAGATACGTGGATAACTCCCCCTCCAATGATCAGATGACACGTAGCTACGTTAATAACGGACACATAGCAGAAAAAATGACGAAGCCGTAATCATTCACAAACTTTTCACACGTAAAAATGGAAGCAAGATTTCAGGGACTGCACTGTCCCTGAACACGCAACAAGACCCCTCGAAAGAAAAAGGGGATCTTAGGGATCGCACCGTCTTGAGCACGTGATAAACTTTCTCCCTGAATCAGTATAAAAAGTCCAAGGTATGTAGATCTCAACTCAGAACAAGTTCATTACCAAAAACACTATCACCATTAATGCTATAATCCTTTTTGCTTTCTCAAAACCTTGCATTAATAAAGGCATCGAAAAGTCCTCGGAGGCACCACCCCCTTTCCTCTGGTGACTCTTTAGTTTATCACTCTTACTCTGTGCAGGCCTTGGAATTCCATGCCTCCAGCTCAGTAGCAAATTTTTGGAATCAACAGATTGGTGTTGTTCGTGGGAAAAAACCAATATCTCACTAACCAATAGAAACGAATAAATCTAAAGAACTCATCTGTTGCCATACTGCCTAGAAACACCACTAAGAATACCGGCAAGGGAGTCGCCAGAACCAACACTGTACCCACATAAAACAATACTCACAGTCAGTAGTCCGGCTCAAGGTTCCCTGCTGTGTCTGAACACATGACCTTTAGCTGTGACCCGCGAACTTTTCCGGGAATGCAACATCCTCGTCATACAGAAATGGATCCTTCTGAAAATCTCAGAGGAGCCACTTCGGTGCATCCCGTTATTCCAATGATTCAAGCACAGTTTTAAGAGCTCTCTCGTTTGGTGACGAACCTGGCCTCCAAAGTCCGGAGAGGAGGTAGACAGCCCTCGCCCCCATCTCCTCACCGTGCTCCCAAACAAACTAGCCCTCCTAATGATGGGCTTCTCATCGATAGTTGTTCCATTGCAAAGTCTTCACCACCTTGTGCCAGTAGATCTAGATGAGGCTCATCTTCCAAAAGCAACCTCAACCTAGACAAACAAATCAATGAAATAGAAGAGAAATTCAACGAAGCCTTCAAATGTCGGAATTGTAAAGTCCTGGATGAACTCACCGTCCAAAACCCACTATTCACATAGGAAGTTCTCGAAGCTCCGCTCCCGCCAAATTTTCAGATGCCACAAATCAAGCCCTACGATGGCTCGACAGATCCCTTGGACCACCTACAACATTACAAGACCACCATGATGCTGCATCGGTATTTCGATCCTGTTATGTGCAGAGTGTTTCCCCTAATGCTTGAAAAAGCTGCCGACATGTGGTATTCCCGGCCAAAACTAGGAAGCATCGGCGCTTTCAAAGAACTTCGCTACACCTTTGCTTCCCACTTCCTCAGCAGTGAGGGACATAAGAAGACCTCGTAAAGCCTGTTTAACATCATTCAACATAGAGGGGAAAGGCTTTGAACCTACATCTCAAGGTTCAACGCTATCGCTTGGGAGATCCTTGACCTTGATCCCAACGTACAGATGTTGGCATTCAAAAATTGACCGATATCTGGAATCTTTAGCTCCAAGCTCACTAGGCGACCATCTAAAGACATGAACGAGGCCCTGACCCGAGCAGAGAAGTACATGCTGGAAGATGACGATCAAGAGAACAAATATAAGGCTGCCACCAGTTTTGAAAGTTTTACTTCTCTCAATGCATCCAAAACCAATGTCCTGATGTAGCTCGAGGATAAGATAATCCTTCGATGGCTCCCGAAGCCTCAGTGTCTCAATGGGGATTAGAACAAGTGGTGTCGATTCCATAGAAACCATGGGCACGATACTGAAGAGTGCCACGCTCTAAAGCAATATATTGATGCCCTTATTAATTGAGGGTACTTAAATGAGTTTATCGATTCGCTGCAAAAAGGAATGCCCGATCTATCTAGGAGGAGTCTTGGACGTCCTTTTAGTTAGAACCGAGAGCATCAAGCTCTCCGAAAGAGTCCGAGGCCTAACCGAGGAGAACCTAACCAGAGAGGCCAAGAATTCACAGTCACTAGATTATCAAAACAATCTACGATGGACTAGCCACTGGAGGTAACTCTGGGCAGAACAGGAAAACATACGCTAGGTTCGTAGCTTCCGTCAGCGGGCCTCATAAGTGAAGGAAGACAAACAAGATAATCTCCTTCATGAACGATAATACGGACAGAGTGTAGATCCCACACGATGATACCATGGTAATATCCCTCCTTTAGCCAACCACGACATCAGACATATCTTGGTGGATAACGGAATTTTGGCAGACATCATACTCTATGATGCCTTTCAAAAGATGCAGTTGAAAGATAATCAGTTAGAGCTGATCTCCACCCTGCTATACGACTTCTCGAGGGCTCCAATGCTCGCAGAAGGTAGCATAATTCTTTTGGTTACCGTAGGGATGACCCCACAGACAACTACTATACATATTACTTTTTTAGTAGCTAAACAACCATCATCCTACAATGTGATTCTCGGCAAACCCACTCTCAACAAACTGAAAGTGGTTGTTTCCACCTACCATTTGAAAATGAAGTTATCTACTGAAGACGGAGTGGGTGATATCAAATGAGACCAATAGATTTCTAGGTCCTGTTATCCGAATGCTGTAAGAGGAGGAAAAAGAACCGAGGCTTTGCCCCTCGAAGTGGAAGACTTTAGAGATAAGGTAAAAACCCCACGTGGTCAACCCATGGAGAAACTAACCGTTATCCCACTTGGCGAAGGCATCTCTAGAACAGTCCAAATTAGCTTCAATCTCGTTGAGAATCTCAAGGAATAAAGACTTGTTCACGTGGTTAGCCTCAGATATGCCCGGGATTAGCCTTGAGATCATCGTGCACCGGCTAAAAGTGGACCTGAGCCACAAGACAGTCACTCAGAAGAAGAGATCATTTTACCCCGAATGACAAGCTATCATCATGACCAAAGTTGATAAACTACTTGCAGTTGACTTTATCCAGGAGACAGACTATCCCGATTGGGTGTCCAATGTGGTCATGGTCAGAAAACCCAATGGTAAGTGGTGAATCTGCATTGACTTCAAAGATCTGAATAAAGCCTATCTGAAAGACAATTTTTCTCTACCGCAGATTCATCAGCTAGTTGACGCTACCTCAGGGCATGAACTTCTGACTTTCATGGACGTCTATTCTGGCTACAATTAGATCATTACATAGGAGTCTAATGAGGAGAAACCAGCCTTCGTCACTAACCAAGGGTTGTACTGTTACAAGGTCATGCCATTCAGGCTAAAAAACATCAGGGTAATCTATCAGAGGTTAGTGAAGAAGATCTTTCATGAGCAGATCGAAAGAAATATGGAAGCTTATGTGGATGACATATTGGTTAAGAGTGTCAAAGCCAAAGGCCACAACTCTGATTTAGAAGAGGCATTCAAGGTGCTTCGGCATCACTAGATGAAGCTGAACCCTACGAAGTGCGCGTTCGGAGTTACTGAAGGGAAGTTCCTTGATTTTATGGTCACCTAACGAGGAATAGAAGCTAACTTAGAGAATATCAAGGCTATCCTAGGTATAACCCTTCCTTGGACGATAAAGGAAGTGCAAAGGCTGACAGGGCGTGTAGCTGCATTTAGTCATTTCATGTCAAAATCTACAGAAAAGTGTCTCCCCTTCTTTAGAGCCATCAAGAAGGCAAAAGACATTGCCTGGACTGAAGACTGTTATAATGCATTTGAGGAGTTAAAAGAATATCTGAGTTCTCCCCCACTTCTAACCAAACCTATAATGAGAGATGAACTCTTCTTGTATTTATCGACTAGACAAGAAGTAGTGGCCTCCATTTTGATTCGAAAAGATATGAGTGTTTAGAAGCCCATGTACTATGTTAGCAATGTTCTTCATAATGTAGAAGTACGGTACTTCCTGATAGAAAAAATAGCGTATGCCCTCCTAATTATAGCACGAAAGTTTCGGTCGTATTTCCAAGCACACACCATAGTCCTATTAACAGATCAGCCATTGAGATAAGTGCATCATAAGTCGGACATCTCGGGGAGAATGGTCAATCAGTCTATAGAGTTAGGAGAGTTCGACATCCAGTACAACCCCCGAAATGCCATCAAGGCCCAGGCTCTCACAAACTTTATTGTGGAGATAACACTCCAGGTCGGTCCGAGCAAAACACCGAAACCAGAGATAGCCGAGCAAATTTCACGGTGGATTCTTGATGTTAACGGTTTCCTGAACAGCACCAGAAGTGGAGTAGGGCTCATCCTTTGCAGTTCGAATGGATTCATCATTGAATATACTTTAAGTTTCGAGTTTAAAACTTCTGATAATGAAGCAGAGTATGAGGCATTACTCATCGGAATAAAGTTGGCAAAAGTGATGGCTGCTGAAGCCCTGGATACATACAACGACTCATAACTAGTGGTAAATCAGATGAATAGTGAATTTTAGGCCCGAGCTGAGAAGATTGCTCGATGCCTTAAGAAGGCTAGAGAACTCAAGTTCCTTGGGCAGAGAATTTGAAAGCTAATGCTCTAGCCCGACTCGCCTCTTCTTAGCAGACCGAACCAACCCAAGCCATCTACCTTGAGACTCTCGCCACCCCGAACATTGATGAAGTACCTGTGTTGCCAGTGATTGAAAGAAACACGTGGACAGACCCGATCCTCCGGTATTTACATGATGGTTAGCTTCCTAAGCAGAAGAGTGAAACTAGAAAACTTATCTCCCACGCTTCCCTATATGCAATCATAGATGAACAGTTATACAAAAAAGGTCTCACAACGCCTTATTTATAGTGCCTCGGACCTACCGAGGCAAATTACACTCTTCGGTAGGTTCACGAAGGGGTATGCGGGAATCACCTAGAAAGTTGGGCATTAGCCTTCAAAGTGCTCCGTCAAGGATACTGCTGGCCTAAAATGTAGAAGATGCTGAAGAATTAGTCAAGAAATGCAGAAGTTATCAATAGTACTCTCTTGTGCCCCACAAGCCAATGAACCCTTTTACCTCGATCACGAGCCCACTTCTCTTCGTCATGTGGGGAATGGATCTCCTTGGTCCTTTCACTGGGTTTCTCGGTCAGAGAAAACATTTTATCATAGTAATAGATTACTTCACCAAGTAGGTAGAGGTAGAACTATTCATCAATATAACAGATCATCAAGCTCGAGGTTTTGTCAAGAAGTCCATAGTGTATCGGTTCGACATACCCAGATACTAATCATTGACAACGACAAACAGTTTGACAGCTCCTAGTTCAAAGCATTCTATGAAGAGCTTCGTATTGAGCGTCGATTCTCTTCCGTAGGGTATCCACAGGCTAATGGGTAAGCCAAGGTGACCAACAGAACACTCCTGTAAGGCATCAAGAAAAGACTATATGAAGGTGACAAGCAGTGGATTAACCATCTTTCGAACGTACTATGGGCTTATCGAATAACACCTCGGACCCCTATGGGAGAAATTCCTTTCTTCATGGTATACAGCTCCGAAGCAGTCATCCTCTTATAGATCAGGGTGCCTCGTTACGAGTATAGAACTTCGTGCAAGCTAACAATGAAGAAGCCTTGCGGATGAACGCTGATCTTATCAATGAAGCTCGGGATAAAGCTCAAGTTCGATTAGCTGCCTATCAGGAGAGAATGGGTAGGTACTACAACTCTCGAGTCTAAGAGAAAAGCTTTAAGTTATATGATTTCGTTCTACAAAAAAACGAAGTGTCTCATCCTCGAGAAATAGGGAAGCTGGTCCCAAACTGGGAAAGCCCGTATCACATCAAAAGAGTTTGCCAAGCTAGCACTTTCGAGCTTGAAGAGTTGAATGGCAAGCCCATCCCTCACACTTGGAACTTGGAGAACCTTCATAAATTTTACCAATAGTGTATGCCCCTCGATTTTGCATCCTTCACATGAGTCGATAATGTAGCTTATAAATGCCTCTGTTATTAATGAAAGAACCCTCATTTTCCAAGTTACCTCTTTTCGGTCTCTCTTACCAATAATAATGAAAAAATAAAAGTTTGCAAGGGCAATAAGGTGAAAGAAAGAAATTTCATTAAGCAATATAATTTCTAAGGGAGGCATTATCGGCCTCAAACTACAAAAAAGAAGAAAAAAACTGCAAAAAAAAGAGAAGTCCTCAAGGGTCGACCTCCTCTTTGAATATAGCATCTCTCGCAACACCCCTTAGCTAGGCCTATGCCTCCTGACCCATCCGCCATGGCCCCATCTTCCTCCTTCGAGGTGACAAGCTCAAGGGACGAGAAGTTGACCTAAGGGTAAAGTACTTCAGCCTTCTTCTTAGCTTCTAAGAACCCCTTAAAATACTAGAGCCCGGGCTCTTCCTCCACAACCTCTTGGAAGGAATAGGAGTTCTTGAAGCCGGCCATGACCTCCTCTATAGCCTTCTTGATGGCCTCCTCCATCTCCCCCCTCATCGTCTACTTAGAGGCCTTAGCAGCGTCCCTCTCCTTGCACATGGCCTCCTTCTCTTCCACAGCCTTAGTCCTGGCTCGATCAGCTCCCTCCTTACTTAGATAAGCCCCTTCTAAGGAGCCCTGCAACTACTGGATAAGCCCACAACTATCGTCCAACTTTCATTGGCACCAGGACTGCATGTCGCTCATATCTAAGTAGCAACGTGACAGTATCTCATTCACCACGCTCGACTGAAATAAAAAGCAGAAAAATAAGTTAAGCTACCATGAAGTAGAAAAAATTCAAAGAAAAAGTTCAAAGAAAAAACTAACCTAAGGTAAAAACACTTACCTAGGAGGCCAAGACCTCGACCATGAAGTAAAGGCTCTCGATGGCCTTCCTCCCGAGCTCGATCACATTGCTCCGAAGGATGCCTAGAACAAGGTGCTCTCGAGTGACCTTGGCGTGAGTGAATAAAGAGTCATCTGTCTTTATTCCTCAGTTGGGCATAAAGATCTCGACCTCTGAAAGGGCCCTTTGGGATGAGAACGAAGGCTGCGTCTGCTCAGGCAGAGGTGTAGGATAAATATCCCTCAGCTCAGAAGATGGCTTAGAGGGACTCGAAGTCTCCATATCAATAGGGATGGGAGAAGGAACCAATGGCCGTTTCCTTGACCCTTTGGCCTATATAAGCTACTTCCCAGCTTGAACAGCTCTCTTCCTCTCTAGGGCCATCTTCTTCACTCTTTCCCTAATTTTGGTCGTGGCTTCCATCTCTGCTTAGCAAAAAACATAAAGTATAAGTAACAAGACACAAAGAAATTATGAAAGGGTTTTCAAGTATATTCCACTCTCTAAAGTCCCCTAAGGACAGTGAGGGCAGAGGCTACACTTCGCCAGCTCCTCGTTGTCATACAAGACGCTAACATCAATAGGCACGAAAACTATAGCTTTTAGCATTCTTGCTCACGGTGCAGAAGGTGCGATTTCTTACACTTTCTCGCACGGTTCAGACTCCAAGTCAGTGGAACCCCAAAACTTTTCTCGCTCTAGATGTAGAAGAAGATTTTTCTCTACTGCTTGATGGAGGTAGGCTTCTTCTTCAATAGTCCCTTCCTAGTTCTAGAGCTAATCACGACCCACTAATGCTGGCTGTGCTTTCTAATTTAGAAGTGGGCTTTAAAAAAATTTATGTTCATTAGCCCCTTCACGACCATGTAAACATAGGTGAGTACCATGGTTAGATTCACAGAATTGGGCCCCAGTTGGCATAATGCTATATCGAAGAACCTCAACACCGAGTAGAGGAAATGATGGAGTGGAAATCTAAGCTTGGCTCTCATGTGCTATTCATAAATACATATCTCGAAGGGAACTTGACTCAGTAAGACATCACAAGCCCTCTCCCCAACACTAGCGTTCCTTAGGGTGTAATTTTTCAAAATCCGGTACACACGCCTGATGACCTCAAACTCCCTTCCTTCCAGCTTATTTGGCACAGAGTTCACCCCAAATGACCACTGCATCTTCTCTTCCACCCTCATATCCCCTCTAAGCTTAGCTAAAACCTTTTCCTCCTCATCATCAGAAGAAGAATCCTTTTCTTTTTCCCCAACCTCGTAGGGAATCACTGCCAATGACCCCTCCGGAGTATCATCACTCCTTGAGGTTTCACCCTCACTGGAGGCTTGGTCCAGACCCATAGCCTCATTCAAATCCTTAGACAGTGCCTGGCTGTCCTCACTATCACTACCACTAGGCCTATTATGATAATTACCTACTGAAGACATTAGAAGAATGGGAAAGGGAAAACTCACGAAAGGTAGATCACCATGAAAACTCTGAGTAGTTTAAACCTAACTACGAACAAGCTCCATACCTTGATCCTCCTTACGATAAAGAGCTCTCAAACTCTAGCAGACTCCGATGGCTATTTAACCCTAGCTGACTTCGAAGGCTCTTAAAATTTCTCTCTGAATACAAATGAAGTGAAGTGAAGAAATGAGAGGAAACTCCTCTCTTATATAGAAGCTCAGGCATGGTTAACGAGGGAAATTAACTCCACCCTCAGCTGTAAAGATGATGCTTGACATAACCAAGGTACTGTTACACTCCCCAAGGCTTCTAAAGGCGTACTATCAAGGGCATATACACACATGAAAATTTTGTTTGAAAGTTGTGGACAATACATTAGATAACATCCGACTTCATTGTCTTTCTCACAGGCTCCTACTTCTCTTACTGGTTTATAACATATTTCAAAAAGATAAAACAAAAGTACTTGTTGAGGTAATTTGATAATTTGCTAAAGATGTTGTAGAGGAGATTAGGGAAGCTTCACTTTACTTGAGTCGATCCATTGCATTAGAGATAAGTAGGAAAATTAAGATGATTAATGAGGAGCTACTAAAGTTAAGTAGTTTTCTTTCATGAAGTAGAGATTTTATTTGTCTCATTGGTTGTGATCATAACATAATCACTATATTTTTCTCAATTATTGATCATGTAAAAAAAGAATGGGTCATTTAATGGTGAAATTTAATTATTTTTGTTTCATGAAAAAATGTTACGCCTAGTATTGGTGTTTAATACTAAACAATATTATATTTACGCTGATTATTTATTTATGCTGATTATTTTTACATCTTTTATGGCTAGTGTTTGTTGATGATTTTCAAAATAAACTTGGTTTTTAAGTTTGGGATGTTTTAGAAAATAAAATAAAGGAGAAAAAGAAAAGGAAAAATGAATAATGGTTTTTGAGAGTTGATACAGTCGATTATAAGCTTCATACAGTCGATTGAATGGTGCATACAATAGACTGTTTGAAGCATTCAATCGATTGGATGAAAGGAAAAAAATTCCTAGAACTCTCAGTAACTTTTTAAGTCGACTGAAAACATGGCCCAATCGACTGGATATTCGACAATTTTGAATTTTCAGAACACTTTATGACAGCTGAACGTGAAAATAAGTGTTATTTGTGAAAGAATACTTGATATTTAGTTTAATTCAGTTTAAAATTGAAACAATGTGTCTCTAATGTAAAAACACTCATTTCAACACTATATAAGTGTGTATCACTGTCATAATTAAAAGAACACAAATTATAATAATATTTTCTAGTTTTTCTCTCTTCTTTTTCTTATCTTTTCAAAATACTGATTTGCTTATGTCTAGAAATCTTGCAAACTTCCCGACATAAATGTTATACATCCATAAACTCTTAGAAGATATTGTGGGTTATTCTTCACTAGTGCAAAGTGTAGAATAACATCAGAGCTTCATTGTATCTTAGAGGAAATTCACTAGTAACCTCTTGCACTATGAGGGGTGAATTAAACCTTAAAGAAAGTATGATCACACCTTTAAACCTCTCTCTCTCTCTCTCTCTCTCTCTCTCTCTCTCTCTCTCTCTCTCTCTCTCTCTCTCTCTCTCTCTCACACTTATTTTGATAAAGCAGGCCTCACTTTCTAGTAATCTTTTCCCCACCAGTATTCAACAATCTTAAGGTTTAATTCATGGTTTAACAAAATGACATCCTTGAGTTCGTTAAGAGATATGGTGCTGGACTTTAACAAGTTGGAGCGATTCGATGGAGAGATTTTTTATCACTGGCAGAAGAAGATATTCTTCCTCCTGATACCGCTTTAGGTATATTAAATCATAAATTCTCCAATGACCGAACTCGCGGAAGATAAACCAATTTCTTCGACAAGAGATAAACATAAATGGGATCAAGATGATGACATTTGCAAAGGTCATATCTTAAATGCCATGGCCAATAACCTTTTTATGCACACCATAAAGTTAAGATAGAAAATGAGTTATAGGACACAATGTAGGCAAGGTACATGAAGGAGATGCATCAAGTAAATGTTATATTATTAGAAAGTTTATTAATTTTAAAATGGTTGATACTCGTAGTATTATAGATCAATATAGTGAGATTAAAACTATATTAGATCAATTTACTGAACATAATCTGAAAATGGATGAGACCATAACGGTCACAACCATTATAAACAAATTGCCTCATTTGTGGAAGAATTTCAAGAATTGTCTGAAGCATCAAAAGGAAGACCTAGCTCTTGACGAGTTAGGCAACCATCTTCGTATTAAGGAGGAATTGCGAAAAAAAGCAAGAAAGAAGCCCTTTTCAAAATCAATATGGTAAAGGAAGGAGAGACTTCAAAGAAGCACTCTAAAGAATCTCACAAGAGAAAGAACCAACCATCAAAGTTTTCTAAGAATAAGAAAACTAAGGGTCCTTCCTTCAATTGTGGGAAACCAGAGCATTTCAAGAGAGATTATCGATTGCTAAAGAAAAAGGGAAAAACACAACAAGAATTCATGGCTGTGATTTTTGAAGCAAATGTCTATGAAGATAATGAAGCTTGGTGGATTGATTCTGGTGGAACAAGACATGTGTGCAAGGAAAAGAAATTCTTTAAGAACTATAAAGCAATGGCTAACGGTACTTTCCTATACATGGAAAATTCAGCCACTGTACCAGTGATTGAAAAGGGAAAAGTACTACTAAAGTTTACTTCTGGAAAGACCCTCACCCTCATTGATGTGTTCTATGTACATAAAATTAGGAAGAATTGAGTTTAGGGTAGCCTCTTGAACAAAAATGGGTTCAAGCTTGTGTTTGAGGCTGGTAAGTTTGTACTCTCTAAATGAGGTATTTTTGTTGAGAAGGAATATATGTATGAGGGGATGTTCAAACTCAATATTAATAATACGAGTATGATTTCTGCTTATTTTGTTGATTGTTCTGCTTTACTTTGGCATAATCGTTTAGGACATGTAAATGTTAAACGATTAAATGATATGGTTAAGTTAGATTTACTTCCAAAGTTTGATTTTAATTTGGAAAATTGCAGAATATATATGCTTACTAAAATCACTAGAAAACATTTTCCAAGTGTTCAAAGAAATTCAAAAATTATGGATTTAATTCATAGTGATATATGTGATATACATGCTACACTTTCTTTAGGAGGAAAGAAATTTTTTGTAACTTTTATAGATGATTGTACAAGATATTGTCATGTTTATTTGTTACATTCTAAAGATAAAGCTATGCATAGTTTTTCCATTTTTAAGAACGAAGTAAAACTTTAGTGTAACAATAGGATTAAATGTCTTAGAACTTATAGGGGAGGTGAGTATTATGATCATATTTATTTTTAGACTCATGGAATAATTCATGAGATCATTGCCCCTTATACACCACAACAAAATGGTGTAGCAGAGAGAAAAAATAGAACTATAAAAGAGATGGTTAATGCCATGCTTTCCAACTCTGGTCTACAACATGGGTTGTGGGGAGAAACACTTTTAACGGCTTGTCACATTTTAAATAGAGTCCCTACAAAAAGAAACAAAGTAACACCTTATGAGTAATGGAAGAATGGGAAGCCTAATCTAGACTACCTTAAGGTGTAGGGTTGTAGAGTTATAGTAGAGTTCCCGAACCAAAAAGGAAGAACTTGGGTGAGAGAGAAATAAAATGTATTTTCCTCGAATACGCACTTCATAAGAAAGCTTATAGATTCATGGTGGTGGAGCCAAATAATTATTATTCAATAAATTCCATCATTGAATCTAAGGATGCTATTTTTTTTTTTTTTTTATGAAAATAGGTTCAAGACATGTCCTAAGACTGTTTTGGATAGTAATGAACAAGAACAATGTTCAAGGAAGGAAGTAGATGAAAATGAAGTGGAACTTAGAAGGAGCAAAAGAGTTAAGACTCCTAAGATGTATGGACCCGATTTTACATGTATTTGGTAGAAAGAAATAGGAACTCAATTAGTAATTTTATTCCAATTATCTTGAATATTGACTCTAAAAGACAAATTTATGAAGAGGCTATAAAGTCTCAAGATGTTGCATTTTAGAAGAAGGCCATAAATGATGTAATGGACTCCATAATGGGGAACAAAACCTAGAAATTGGTGGACCTTCCACTGAGATCTAGACCCATTGGATACAAGTGTATTTTCAAAAGAAAATTAAGGGTGGATGGTACAATTGATAAATTCAAGGCAAGGTTAATGGCTAAGGGTTTTACATAAAAAGAAGGTTTATTATTTTTACACCTATGCACTAGTTGCAAGGATAGCCACAATTAGAATGCTTATTACATTAGCTTTCATATACAAGCTTGAAATTCATCAAATGGATGTTAAAACAGTATTATTGAATGGTGAATTAGAAGAAGAAGTGTATATGAGTCAACTTGAAGGTTTTATAGTTAAGGGACAAGAGCATAAAGTATGCAAGTTAGTTAAGTCTTTATATGGACTTAAACAAGCCCCAAAACAACGGCATGAGAAATTTGATCAAGTAATACTATCAAATGGTTTCAGAATTAATGAATTTGATAAGTGTGTATACAGTAGGTTTATTAATGGTAAAGATGCTATCATATGCTTGTACGTAGATAGCATGTTGAGATTTGGTATTGACTTAAAACAAGTTCAAAATACCAAAAAAAATCTGTAAGATAATTTTAACATGAAAGATATGGGTGTGGCTGATGTTATTTTAGGTATCAAAATCATAAAAGATAATGATAGCCTAACTTTAACACAATCTCGTTAATTAAGAAAATTATAAAGAAATTTGGTCACTTAGAAAGCACACCTATAAGTACACCATTTGATAATAGTATCAAATTATCTAAGAATGATGGTAGAACAATTGCACAACTAGAGTATGCTAGAGTAATTGGTTGTTTAATGTGTGCTATGACTTGTACAAGTCTTGATATTTCGTTTTCTATAAAGAAGCTAAGTAGATTTACTAGTTGTCCTAGCAATAATCATTGGGAGGCTATACATAGGGTCTTTAGATATTTGAAAAAGACCATGAATTTTGGCATAAGTTACAAAGGGTATCCAACAGTTTTAGAAGGATACACTGTTGCTAGTTGGGTAACAAACCGAGGGGAAGATCACTCGTCCACAAGTGGTTGGATTTCACTCTTGGTGGGGGTGTATCTTGGGCTTCTAAGAAACAAACCTGTATCACTGATTTTACCATGGTATATGAATTTATGGGGGGCTAAAAAGGCTGAGTGGTTAAGGAATTTATTGTTAGAAATTCCTATATGGCCTAAACCCATGGCTCCAATTTCAATTCGATGTGACAGTGATGCAACACTGGCAAAGGCCTATAGCAATGTCTACAATGGAAAGTCTAGATATATCATATTGAGACATAGCAATGTAAGGCAATTAATTACTGATGGAGTAATTACAATTGAATTCGTAAGGTTCATAGGAAACTTGGTGGATCATTTAACCAAGAGACTTGCAAGAGAGTAAGTGGTTAAAACGTCACAAGGGATGGGTCTCAAGCCCATACGATAGGATCACCAATGATGAAACCTCGACTCATCTCTTATTAAATCTAAGTCTTGAGTTCAATGAGACAAAGTAAATCATTAGTAGTGATTGTAAGCATCTAGATTTATATTTCCATCCTAAGAGTTATGATGTTTGGAACCATAATGATAAAGTGTAGGTGAACTGTGAGTTCTTAATAAGCTTATAAAAGATTTTCTTTGGTATATTAAATTACAGAACATACTTGATTAGCTTACCTAGTGAGTCTGAAGTGTGGCCGCTTCTGTTGAGCTCAAGAGCTTGACTACAGAGCACTCACGATATAAGATACATGGCACAAGGCCTTCGAAACTATCGGCAAAAGTTTCTGGCAAATTCTAAGAGGAGAAATATCGTGTGTGAGACATGTTCGGTTAAACAAATAAGATATGTGGTTCAAATTATTATAATACCACATATTATATTTAACTTTGATGTGTTTTCACTAAGTGAAGATTCAAGTCCAAAAGACATCTTCATTAATGCATAAACTTCAATGGATGATAAATATCAGTTTTTCAAGGTTATCATGTCAAATTATTTTGAAAATGGTGGGGTTTGTTGATGATTTTCAAAATAAACTTGGTTTTTAAGTTTGAGATATTTTAGAAAATAAAAGGAAAGGAGAAAACGAAAACGAAAAACGAATTTTGACTTTTGAGAGTTGATACACTCAACTGTATGAAGCATTTAGTCAACTGGATGTAAGGAAGGAAATTCCTAGAACTCTCTGTAACTTTTTAACTCGACTGAAAACATGATTCAATCGACTGGATGTTCGAAAATTTTGAATTTTCAGAACATTTTATGACAGTTGAAAGAAAAGAAGTGTCATTTGTGAAGGAACACTTGGTATTCAGTTTAATTTAGTTTTAAATTGAAATAAAGTGTCTCTAATGGAAAAACACTCATTTCAACATTATATAAGTGTATGCAATTGTCATAATTAAAAGAACACAGATTACAATCAGATTTTCTGGTTTTTCTTTCTTCTTCTCTTTTCAAAATACTGATTTACCTATGTCCAGAAATCTTGCAAACTTCCCGACATAAATGTTATACATCCATAAACTCTTAAAAGCTATTGTGGGTTATTCTTCACTAGTGCAAAGTGCAGAATAATATAAAAGCTTCATTGTATCTTAGAGGAAATTCGTTGGTAACCTCTTGCACTGTGAGGGGTGAATTAAACATTAAGGAAACTGTGGTCACGCCTTTAAACCTTTCTCTCTCTCATTTATTTTGATAAACAACCATCACTTTTCAGTAATCTTTTCCCCACCAGTATTCAACAGTGTTGGTCATTCTTGAGTGACAAACTGACAGGTGTATGGATGATTTGATGCTTATTATATTTTAATTATGTTATGGATGTTGGTTGGGTTGGTTTTAAGATTGGAAAATTTTTCATGTTAAAGCAGTGGAAATGATAAAAATTTAAAGGTAATGTTGGCTCATTTTTTTAATCAAGATTGTTAATATTATAATAAATAAATAAAAAAGGATGATGAATCAATATATATTAGTTTTATACCCAACATTTCAATAAATCTGATTTTATTCCAACAATCAAACATACGAACATATTAAGCACTAAACACTGTAATCAGATTGCAATCAAGATTTAGAGGCTTTTATGCGTTGTAACCAAATAATGTAATCAGATTTTCATCCTCGATTTCATTAGGGTAATCAAATGTAGCATACAAAATGATTTTTTTCAGCATCTTACAACCAGCAATAGGAATAAAAAAGAAAGAATTTCCAGAAGAAGGACGTAACCATCTTGTCCAAGAACAGTTCTTGCCTGTTTGGAAGATTTCCTTATAATGTCCATCCTTGCTTGAGCCATTACATCTCAAAAGGAGAGGGCACTGTAACCATCTTGCCCAACCCAAGGGGCCTTATTATCAATACAAAACATATAACTTTCCTCATTAACAGATTTCTACTGTCAGCATTGCAATTTCATGTCATCCATCGCATATTACATGTGTTGAATGAGGATCCTTCTCTGCCCCTTTCAAGTATTAGTTTGCTCAGAACACAATGACAACTTTGTGTTTCTGTTATGTTTTGTTTTGTTTTCTCAAAATCCTCTTAGATACCTAATGATCTACTCTTTAAGTATATCCCAAAAAGATTTCAGCTGGTGAAACAGATGCATGCACACAGAATTAGTATTGCAATAGCCAATGGTATCTCCTTAATTCACCACAACAAATAACATAGGTTTAGTTCAAATCCTTTACCCATTCTGATCCAAGAACAATGACTAACAATATTTCACAACCATTATACCAGTACCATACCATTGTTACAAGCTGCACATGTAGCAATGTTATCAATATGTGATCATATAATATACAAATTGGATATCTACATGGTAATACTTTATTACCTATTTCTCTTTTCAATATACATAATGGCTAAGATTAGAGTTAGCCATGCTTTAGTTTGAAAATTCATCTCAAAATTGATTTCATGTGGCAAAAGTCCTATCTTGCTTTTGACAACTGTATAGCTTCTTGGTCAACAGTAGAATCTTCAGCCCAAGCAAATTGGTGGGACATGCCAGAGAACTCTTGACTCCTTACTTCCTCAAGTTGCTCCCACTTAGCCCATCTCTCAGCCAGGCCTACTCCCTGCAGCATCTTAACAACCTCTACCATCATAGGACGGTCTTCAGGTGAGCTTTGAGTGCAGAGTAATGCAACTTGGACTATAGTCTCAACTTCTTCAGGATCGTAACTCTTCAAGTTACCATCGACAATGTCAGTGAGTCGATTTTCTCTCAGCAGTTTCTTGATCTGTTCATACATTAAAAAAAACTTATCACACAAAAAAGACTCATACTTGATAAATAAATACAAGAAACTTGTTATCGATTGCGCCAAGCTACTAAGACAAAAAACAGAAATAGCAACAGGAAAAAAAGAATAATGTATGGAAAGCTACTCAAGTGGTGTCAGAGAATTCATTTCAAGTTCCAGAAGTAAAAACCAAAAGAGCACGATGTTGGGATTTGGAACCAATATAGATTATCCGGAAACCATTTCATGAAACTTTCCAATTTATACAATAATAAACTTTTTTTTCCAGAAAGTCACTGACTAAAATGTTTTGACAGTGTTCTAATTCAAATGAGCTCCATGAAACTAACTTACAGTAACTAAAGTTGGAAAAACATTATATTACCAATTACAAAGGATTTCTCATTTCAGGTCCATTAATATGATTCTCCTTTCTCATATTTCTAATTTGTCTGTCCCTTTTTAAGGACCGAGAATAGCTCTCCATGGGAGAAAGTCAAGGTCTAGAAAGAAAAAAGGTAAAAATATAGTATTTTAAAACTGCTTACTATGGTATTCTTATCAGCTTAAACCTTTTATCACTTGTATTGCTGACACTCCTATTTTTATACAGTTGTTTGTGAAGCAATTGACTCCCATAATGCTTATAATCAACACTCAATAATATATTCAAATCAAAGTGAGAAAGAAATATCAACAATTCAAACAATTTTACCTTAATTAGAACAAGATCACAGACACTATACGCAAACCACTAAAATTTCAAAAGTAATAGAATTTATATCGACTTTGTACAACAATAACCTACAGAGTACCCGTCTGAACTAAGACTTCAGCAACCTATATGATACCAATTCATTGCTTAAGCTTTGTACTCATGCAATATCAATTTCATGCTACTTCTTATAGTAACCCAAAATGATCTTTTTAAACACTGGAAAGCAACCAAATGATAAAAGTTTGACACTCCGATGAATGTGACCATAACCCTTATAATTAGATTGCTAAATGTTAGGTCATATCATACTGAAATGAAGGCAACAAAATCACATGATACCATTTTCTTGTGCACAAACTGAGCACATCAGCATTGTGACCAAAACCCTGACAAGTTATGATACTTTAATATCTTGCTATGAAAGTATGAACTATAAGTCAGCAAATCAAATTCACGTCAACTACATGCAGGCTTCTCTTGTTTAAAGTAGGATAATTTATAGGTCCCTCTGATTATGGCTGATTTTATTGTCATCCAACGGTTTGCAAAGTGATACTTTTCCCTTGAAGGTTACTTCAGTAATTTTTTTATTATAATAAATAATTGGTGTCAACATAAGCAATTAAGTTTACTATACAATGGCTTTGAGCATAATTCATATTTTAAGGTCATAAATAATTGTTTATAGTGAAACTTGTGCTCCTCTTGTCTTTCTATCACAGAGTTGTCATTTGTTAAGTTCAAACTTGATGCATGTGTCTTATTTGTAGGCTTTGTTAATTCACAGAAATTAAAGCAATGGAGTCACTTGGGGGTCAAAGTGTCACCTATTAAACACGGTGTGGACCTTATAGTTGCAATGCTAACATGTTATGGTAATGACATATTCCACATTTCGTACAAGATTGGAAATCCAACTTATGACCAAGAAAGTCCTCTAGCATTGTCACACCACCTCCTCAGACATTTTCCCCAACACTCACAAATCTGACAAGTAAACACATTCCTTCGATTTGGAGGATTAGAAAATTCTTTATTAGCAAATTATCTATCTCCTTGGACTACCAAATCAATGCTAATGTAATGCTTTCAGAACCATCTTCCACATCTAGTTTTTCACGAATATATGCAGACAACACTGAATGTTGTGATTAAAACTGAGCCTGACTTTGCTCACTATAGTACTCCAAATTCATATTTTAAAAATAAATTCTATTTTTGAGCCGGATGCTTCTTTTCCTTGGAGAAAGAGAAGGATAGTGAACTGTTTCCTACACACACTTTAAGAGCATAAAGGCTAAAGAATTTGTCACAAGACACAGCCATATATGGCTGGAACTGGGAAGAAAACTCTCTTGATGTGCTTGAAAGAGGCTTTTTACATCAAGGTGCAAAATCAGATCCACATGTAAAAGCACTTCCATCATTCAAAACGGTCTCAAACATAGGCAAGTGAATAAATGGATAGGTGTCATTTGAGTAGATTGAAAATCTTACATGATCAAGCAGAAGTACATCCTCTTCTTCTTCCAGCCGAGCTAATTCAATTGCGCGCTGACCAGTTACAAGCTCAAGAAGTGTTATACCATATCCAAAAACATCTGTTTTCTCTGAAGATTTTCCAGTGGACAAATATTCTGGGGCTATATGACCCATGGTACCACGCACTTGAGTGGTAACATGGGTCAATTTTGAATCAACCAGCTTTGCTAGCCCAAAATCTCCAAGAACAGGTTCAAAATCGTCATTTAAAAGGATGTTTGCAGCCTTCAAATCACGATGTATGATCTTTGGATTACAGTGCTCATGTAGATACTCCAAGCCATGGGCTGAACCGAAAGCCACACGTTTCCTCGTCGGCCAGTCCAAGCCTTTCTCTCCAGGTTTCAAATCTATAGCATTTAGCCATATCTCAGAATGTTGAAATTGGAATAGTGAAATATCAGAACATACTTACAATCAGACTGATATAAATTATCAATACAAGAAATAGTGATACTAACTGTTTGTCTCACTGAGAAAATTATAATTCATGTTTGAAGGGAACAATTGAACAACCAGTCATGGAGGAAAGAACAATTTAGTGCCAAGAAACATGCTTATGGCCATGACCACACAATAATGTTGAGATTAGAAGCTGGATAATGATCAGGTATTGGATAGTATAAGCTGAGAATTTATTCAAAATCAATAAGACAAGAATCTATTAAGGGAAGATGTGAGTTAAAAGCGAGCATCTTTTATGCTATAATCCTCATAGTAAAGATTAATGAATGTTACAGCAAAAAGAATTCTGCCTAGTGGGCTTCTATCAAAATATTTATTTCAACAACCCTGTTCATGAACAAAGACAATGTTTTATGAGACCGAATTTTGCGTATCAACAGCAAAACAAATTTATAGTACACATAAACAAAGCATTAAAATGGGAAATTGAATTTAGTTCATCTCAGAACATTTTGCAGTCAGCAGGTGTATGATTTTCTAGAAGAATAGTCAACATCGCCAGAAAACAGCACCCACCAGTTATAGGATAAGAAGGCCATAAACTAGCTTTCAATTGTTACTGGCATATTACTTGTCAAAACAAATGTTGCTGACATCTTATCTGAATAAAGTCGGAAACTTTATTTGTTATAACCACACTAAATTAAGTCAATGAAAATTCTTAAATGAACTCCTAAATCCTAGAACACCCATAAAGTTTCAAACCTTAGCTACAAAGCTTTTGAAGAGAGAGGATCACCAAAAAGGGCACAATATAAAGTAAAAAATAAAACATATTTTGACTCCTTGAGCATGGATTATGGAGAAAATCTCTAGCCCAAACCAAAACAATTAAGAGGGTTATTTCTTTTTTCTTCTTTTCCTTTTGTAGCCAAGGCATAGCCCAATCAGTTACCATGCCTTTCCTGTAAAGAGTCGGTCTTAAGTTCAAATTCCCCCACCCCTATTATCGCAACTGATCCAGGGAAAATGTTGTTCTTTCTGCACTTTTATATTTACTACTTAATAATAATTAAGAGCTTCTGTTATTGAATAAATAGCTGTTTCACATAAAAGTATAAGAAGATTTCATCTTCCATTCTTCAATTATAAAATTCGATGCAGCCATTCCTGTAGTTCCAACTCATTCCTTAATGCTTTCCTTTTTTTCTCCCCAGAGTATCTATTCATCCTAAAAGAACCAGCAGACTGTTTTACACCATTACTTCTTTGAGACATCATACAAAGTGCCAACATATAGGTAAAAGTTCAAATGAGATCGAAAAGATTTACCAAAACATTTATAATAAAGAAATAAACCAGTCATGAGAATTAAATTAGTCTTGCAAGTATAAAATTTCCGAAAGCTTTTACAAAATTTTGAAAAATCTAGAATCTTGTTCCACTTCTTAATCATTTACCCAAGTTTAAAACAATAAAAGGAACATCCATCAATAGCAAGCTGCTCTAGTGCATAACAGCAATGTAAAAGAACAGTGCTCATAGGAGGAATTACCTCTCAGGCGGTATGCAACACTAAGATTCTGCATGAATGGATAAACAAGAATTCTCTCAGACGAGGTTGTACAAAACCCAATCAACCGTAGAAGATTCCTATGAACAGCAACACTTATAAGTTGGACTTCACTCTGGAATGCAGCCTCTCCACCAGGGCTACAATAATCAGCAAGGCGTTTCACAGCAACCTTTGTGTTGTCTGAGAGGACACCTTTATAAACTTTTCCAAAACCTCCTTGTCCGATTATGTTGCTTTCACTGAAGTTATCAGTTGCAAGTTGGAGTTCTCGCCAAGAAAACCTTCTAAGCTGCCCAAAGGAAATTTTACGATCATCTTCACCTAAAATGAAGAAAATACCAGAAGTTATTTTCACAAGAACCATCAGGTCTAGCAACACGAGATGAAAATGCCAATATCAGCAGGCAGCTTTGAATCTGCCAGCACAAAAGGAGAAAACTAGAACATATGGGAACTAAGTAAAGATGGACACCCATATTGTTTTCTAACTATATTGTACTGTATCTCAAACCATATTGTTTTCCAACTATATTGTACTGCATCTCAAACAATACAACTTTGATGCAATGGGAACATGAAACTGATGATATAAAGGATGATGAGGTTCAGAGCCCAAAAAAAAAAAAGGAATATGAAGTTGAGCTGATAGGATACTCCTTGAGGTGCAAAATAGAGAAGAATGTATTAAGTTCCGCTCTAGACTGGAAAATGAAATTAACTGGTTTCAGAAAAAAGAATTAAAGTGAAGAGTCCAGAGAAAAAGGGCATCAGAGGTGAGCAGAGTTTTTGTATAACCTGAATTTGTGCTATAGTTCATAGTAGGCACTATTTAATTAATTAACTCAATTATGCAGTTACCCAAACAAACCAAGCTTCTTTATATTATCCTAGCTAAGCAAACACCCTCTCAGCTTCAAACAAACCAATAAAATTACTCTTACAACGAGAGTTAGCAAGCGTACAAAAAACTTAGTACGGTTATCACCCTCTTTAAACATAGAGCCATGGCTTTTTGCCTCCAGCTTCCCCTAAATCTGCCAGCCTTTCAAAATCTTTCCACAAATTAACACTCGACTCCCTCTCTGCGTTGGACATACCTTACCACACTCCTCTGTGTGCAGCCTGAGAATCTCCACAGAAGCCTTCCTTTTTCTGGATAGTAAAATGTTCTAACATTTTCCTATTCCACCTTTTGGAATATCCTTTTAGTGCTTGTAACTTCTTAGCTATAACCTTCAGTGCTGTTAACTTCTTGGCAATAACAATATTAGCATCTATGAAAATATAACCATCTTGCCATTCTAGCACCCTATGAAGTATGAACAAATCCCTCCACCTTTAATGACATTTTCTCAAAGCAAAATCAGGATAAATATATTGACTTTCAGCAATTTCCTAGTGCACTGGGGATTAGTTTGGTGCTTAAGGAGCCCAGGATATCAAGTTAGTCAAACAAATTGAGGTTGGAAAATAAATTTGTATTCATATGCGAGAAAACACTGATTTTGTACATATGGTATCTTCATGCTTTCAGATCTGACTATTTCCAGTGCTGATCCAATGGTACCCTGGCTTCTCTTTTGGGCTATCAACTTCCCACAAACCTACAGGTGGCAAAATCTAACTTGATTTGAAAATCTGACTATCCCAGTCGAAACTCAACCCGAACTTAACCTGAAAATACATAAAATCATATCACCCAAGCCCAACTTGACTGAGCAACCCGAACTCAAAATGATCTAAATCCTGAAAATACCCATACCTAAAACTCGAACTAACCTGACACAACCCGAAGTGACTTATATTTTCTTTCCTTCTTTTAAAAAAAAGAAAGTAGCGTAATTTGGTGTGGTTGAAAAAAAAAATTTGTTATTAAAAAGAAATGAAATGAAACTTTAAATTTGAAATTGGTATAATATTAAATTCTATTTTTTGCTATCAAATACAAGAATATTTATATTTTATTAGGCATAGTTTTTATGGTAAAATTACACTGCATCTGTCATGCTATGTTGAAACTACACTTAGGTACCACTAGTTTTTAAATATTACACTGCTGCTTAGACAAAGCATATTCTGTGAGACATTGTTCTTAAGTTCAATTCATGTCCAGTCTAGTTTTTTTTTTTTTTTTTTCCTTAATTGACACATGAATTTTCATGCCTAATTTGTGAGACAAATTATTGTCAAGCCCAACATATGTCCAATTTAGTTTATCTTTACATTGAAATACTTTGATTCTCAAACGCAACCTATGATGCACACAATACATGAATTCTTAAGCCCAGTCCACATACAATCTAATTTAATCTGCACTCCATAAATTCTAAATCCGAGAATTCATGTTTAACTCTCCTGCAATCTACAAAGTGCACCAGGAGCAAGGGCAAATTAGGTATCTAAGTCTTATGTAATATAATTAGAGTTTTGCAATAAGAACTCCACGGGCAGTTACTATAATGACTTTCTTTTCGTATTTATCACTTGGGCTTTATTTCAAATTTCGAAAATTTAATTTTTTTACACTTATAGTTGTGATTTTGGTGTCATATTCACTTAAATTAGACTAATTACTCGTATAACAGATGTTACTTAAAAAATTAAAAAAATGATTCAGTCACTGTATTATTTCATAACCATAATTACATTTAATATTTAAACAAAAAAAGGAATCAGGGAAAAAATAAAATGTACTCAAAGGGTCAACCTGAAGTTGACTTGAAACCCAAGGAAAGGCCTGACCCGAAAATGACCTGAAACTGAATAACCCAATCCAACCAGTCCAATGGCCACCTGATGTAGAACAAACACGAGAAAGAAACCTGACAGACCTAGGAATTGAAATAGAAAACCAGGCTACCATGGGGAAGAAAAAATCTGATCTCGCTGTATTTTATTCAATATCAAAGGTGTCTCTAAAATGTAATACAATCAGATACTTATACTAGAAAATAAGCTAACCCTAGTAAGGACTTCGCAATAGGAGGACTCTGAAAAAAATAATAAAGATAATTACTAAGACTAAGCCCAAGATATCTTACGAGTGCCCCTCGAATAGGTTCGGGCCAAGTATGGTTGGGCCTGATCTCCATTAATCCTCCCTGGCTGGAAAGAACTCGACTCCGACGAGTTATGCTGCTGGTAATGCTCCAAAAGAGAGGGACCAAGACGTCTAAGTTCCTCTTCAGTGATCCACATAGCATCTGATGAAGGTCTTCCCTCCCACTAATAAGATAACACTATATCTGCAATGCGGTCTGATATCGACGGGGTAGTCTAAGAAATTGAGGCATATGTGCGGAAACAACTCCATCTGTAGACAACCCTGTAGGCAACACAGGAGGCTCAAAGGTACCTCGGTAAGGAAACAAATCCTCCACATTAAATACCAGACTAATATTCATATAAGATGGTAAGTCAAGTAAATAAGTATTAGATCCCAGGGAGTGATATGAAATGGTCCAGTAGCCCTAGCATGCAATTTCTTGAGAGAGTTTTAGGATACCGCTCAAGATGAATACGGGCCATGACATAATCCCCTTCATTAAATTCTTTATCCCTGCGATGAGCATGGACAATACGTTTATAAGTGTCATTATTCAGTGCGATTTTTCATCAGATTTCGGCATGTTGGTCTTGTATGTGAGAGGCAAAAGATTCGGCTGACTCAGAAGGTCGGGAACCAAAGGGCAATGGGATAAGGTCAATTGGTTAACGAGGTGAATAACCAAGGATAATTTCAAAGGGGCTTTTACCAGTAGACCTATTGACAGAACAATTTTAAGCAAACTCTATAGTAGGTAATAACAAATCCCAATTACCAGGCTTATCCCCAGCAATACATCTAAGCAAATTTCCAAGACTTCGATTGATAACCTCAGTCTTACCATCAGTTTGGGGGTGAAAAGCATAACTAAACCTCAAGTGGGTCCCAAAAGGTCTCCAAAGGGTCTTCCAAAAATAGCTCATAACTTAACATCTCTACTCGACATAATAGAGGTGGGCAACCCATGAAACTTAACTATCTCCCTGAAGAATAGTTTAGCTACATGAGAAGCATCAATGCTCTTGTGACAAGGGATAAAATGGATCATCTTAGAAAACCTATCAACCACAACTAAGATAGAATCATGATCTTTAGCGGTCCTAGGTAATCCGAGAATAAAATCCCTTCTAAGGTCCCACCATGGTATATGTGGTACAGGTAACGGCGTATATAACCCAGTATTCCTTTTTCTAGCCTTAGCTTGCAAACATGTGCAACATTGCGACACGATCCAACCTATATCCCGTTTCAGTGAAGGCCAATAGAATCTGTCTTCAACTAAGGCCACAATCTTATTCTTCCCAAAGTGTCCGGCTAATCCTCAGGCATGCATTTCTCACACTAAAAAACCCCTAAGTGACGTACGTGGAATGCATAATCTAGTTCCCTGAAACAAGTATCCGTCTTTAAGTAAGAAGTCAACATAGGACTGACGGTTTCCCTCACTAATCTCTTGAAAGATGATGCCAAAATCTGGACAAGTAAGATACTCATCCTTTAATCTATCAAAATTTGATAAGCTAACCCTAGTAAGGACTACTACACAGATCAATTTTGGAAAACCACTAGTTTCTGCCATCAAATCCAACAGATCCTCAAGACGCAGGATGTGAAACCTATACTTAATAGTGATTTTATTGATTGCGCGACTATCTACACACATTCTCCAAGCTCCATCTTTCTTATGGGTTAGACAGCGCACGAGCTAAGACTCTCTTTAAGGAATCCTTTACTCAAAAGACCCTCCACTTGACTCTTCATTTCAACATGGTCACTAGGTTTCATGCGATAATATGGTAAGTTCAGCAACTGAGATCCTGGGACTAAATCAACGGCATGTTGTATATCTCTCATGGGAGGTAGCTCATCGAGTAACTCCTCCGGGGCTACGTCCTAAAATTCGAACAATAGTTTACTGACATCAGGAGGTAGGTTAGTGGTTAGGCCGGGCGTGCTCGAGGTAACATCTTTGGCCACTAGAGCTAACACGAGACCAAACTCTTCACCATCTTTCTCGAACTCGCTACATGTTACCAGATGGAGACTCTTCATCCCATGTGTCTCGGATGAGGACCGACTCTTTAACTTTCTGTCTTTTTCTTAGGTCGTGCCGACTTCAAAGTGATGTTCTTCCCATTATGCCTAGACACAAATGTATTTTTTTTCCATGGTTAGTCGCATCTACGTCATAAATCTAAAGACGACATAATAATACCTCACCGACATCCATAGGTAGGACATCACACCACACGTCCCCTACATACTCAATCATCTGTATTCGAACCCGACACCTATCTGTAACGAGTAAGGAAGTCTTGTCTACCCAAGCTACTCGATATGGTTGAGGATGCGGTTCCAGTTTAAGTTTTAGTTTGGTCAGAGCTGACTTCGCGATCACATTCAAGCAACTACCTCCATCAATAACAATCTTGCACACCCTTTCACCACACTTAAGAAAAGTATGGAAAATACTGGTGGGCTTCCAAGTATCTTCATTTGCAACAGGGCTGACAATATGCATATCATGACACCAACTACAACACCCTCTTCATATTCGTCAACTTCTTCTTCATGCGTGTCACATTCTTCCTCAAGGGGTTCCACGATACCCTCGTCATCATACCCTTTCTCTCGAGATTCCTTAGTCTCTCGGCCTAGGGTCAACGTCCGGTGGGGACAACATGAGGAAATGTGACCTCTACCGTGACAATTAAAACAGTCAATGTCAGCTTTAAATCGCCATGGACCATTCGTTGTACCCTTGCTTCCCTTAAGAAGATTAGTTTTCTCTGTAGGGTTGGGGTTTTCCATAACCTAGGGAATTCCACTATATATAGATTATCGGTACTCTCCGGCTTGGAAAGTGCCACGTCGTAGGGTAGACTGCCTAAAATACTCCTCATACTGGAGAGATAATTGAAAGGCTTCTTCTAATGACTTGGGGGAAAGCAAACTAACATCTCTTTTAAGATCAAATTTCAATCCATTGATAAATCTAGAGACAACAGCCATCGTCTCTTCCTGTAGGTTATATTTCAATGTGAGTTCTTCAAAGAGATTAATTTATTCACCTACAGTAGTTGATTGTCTCAAGTTTAGCATTTTTCCACCAAATGCTTCCAATAATAGCGGGGAAGGTATTTCTCCCACGATCGTCCCCTTATCTCATGCCAAGATGTGATCAGATCATCTTCCCGATTTCGTTGGACCGTCTGCCAATAACGATCAGCAGAGCCAACTAATTTCATCCTCGCAAAGTGGGCTTTGATTTCATTAGTTATGTTATGCCACTCAAAGAACTTCTCTAATTGGGATAACCACTAGAGAAAAAAATCCGGATCTAATTTGCCATCAAAATTGGGAACTTCTCTCTTGACCTTTCTTGTGAGGTCAGTGAATTCATCCGGAGGGTTCTTAGACTGGTCATAAGTCCTAGGTTGTTCATTAGGGAAATCAAATACTCTATCATGAAACAGACCCATAGTGTCGAAACACTCTCTCACTGAAACGTTCTCTAAAGTAGCCTTACCATGCGCAACTGGAATGGTTTCTACTTGGGTGTGTGCTTCTCTAGTAGGCTGCCAATTGGGCTCCTTAATGGTAATGTCCCGGGAGGGGACATCTGGGGTTGCCCCTATAATACCTCGACTAGTAGTTGTTTCCTGGGTTGCTACACCCGATCCTATGGGTTGTTTGCCGAAGGGCTCTAAGTACCTCATTGTGATTGGTATTTAACTGACAGTTGAGTTTGCTTACTTCACCCCGCAAGGTAGTAAATTCTATCTCTATGGTCTGGACTCAATGGCCTACTTCAATTTCAAAGCATTGAACCGTTTAACTAAGTTCTTATGTTTTTCATCAAGGTCTTTGAGAGTCATTTTTGATGTGACAGGGACTGGTGTAAAATTAAGAGATTGCTGAAAATCCGATTCAAAACGACAAGTAAATAACTTACAACAGTAAGGATGACCACTAGTAAAGAAAGAACCTAACAAGAAGCAATTTTTTTTTATCTAACTAATAATTACTGATTAACCAAAATACAGGAATATAAAATCAATATCAAGTGAAGGCTCGTACCTTTCATGAGATCCAATTTACCTTGATGGAAGACTAAGAGAGTTGGATTTAAGTGGTGCAATCCAGAACACATGCAATCAATTCGTGGAAAAGTAAAACTTCAAGAATAATGAGGCAAAAATCCAAAAGTAAAGGAATAAGCTCTTGGTCAAACGGATGTCCAAGGAATGTGATTTTTTTTCTTTTTTTAAGCTTTGTATATGAAATAGAAAAACAAAGTTACAACTTCAAATCTAAAACACAGGACAAGTGGCTCACGTACTCGGAGGTGACGATAACTCCGGACAGCTAGCGACGGCGACCGAAGCTGTCTTCCCTGGGTTTTGCTCGCTAGAGGTGGGCGACCATGGTGGAGGAAGAGGCTCGGTTGAAACGCGACTGACGGTGGAGATCCGAAAGGGTGGCGCGCCTTGGCTGAGGTGGCCGTTCACCATGTTCTAGCCAAGATAACGGCGCGGGAATAGCAGGAGTGAAGAAATCGAAAGATTCCGGCCTTGCTGTGTGGTCGGCCTCGAACGTTGGTGGCTAGAGGTGGCGGCGTATGGCGGATGGCCTTGAGATTTTTAGGTTGCGGTCGGTTCAGGGCGGTGAGTCCCTTGGTGGCTACGGTGCGGTCTAGGGATCACCAAAAAATGACGAATCTGTGTTTAAGCTGTTTTGGCCTAAGACCCTGTTTGGTTCGTGGATCTGTGTCAGGCAGATTGTGTACTGTGGTTATGGGATGGCTGTATATGGGGGTTTGTTTTCGGATTTGAGTTTGGGAATCAGTTTTAGGCTCTGATACCAAATTTGATGTAAATCAAACAAGTGAAAGAAACGAGGCAGACCTAGGATTGGAACAGAAAACCAGGCTACCTTGGGGAAGAAGAAATCTGATCTCGCTGTATTATATTCAATATCAAATGTGTCTCTAGAATGTAATAAAATCATATACTGATACTAGAAAATAAGCTAACCCTAGTAAGGACTCTAAAATAAATGGTAAAAATAATTACGAAGAGTAAGACTAAGACTAAACCCAAGATATCTTGCGGGTGCCTCTTGACTAGGTTCGGGCCAAGCTTGGTTGGACCTGGTCTCCATCACCACCTATAATCATCTTAGAGAATGGTTCACCATGGCAAGCTTCTCAAGTGGTTGATTGCATATCACCTTTGTCTTTGACATAGATATGTGTGTTTGTATATGTATGTGGTTCTGTGACAAAGTGGAACCAATTCATGGAATGTTGTAGAAATTTTGAAACTCAGACCATGGAACTCAGTATTAAATATTCGAGATCTAACTTTGACTCATTCTAATAGGGTGTATACATTTTTAGATGATTTAGTACAAATGTCATACATAGATAGTCCATTTTTGAGAGCCAGTGATTACAAATCATTTTGAATCACTGATTACATGGCTTGAGAATCATAAGGAAAGACTGGCTTTTTCTTATGAGCCTATTTAGGTCCAAATGAGAGAGTTTATCAATATAGTTCTTATAAAACTGAAGCATAGTCAAGACTGAAGGAAAGAAAAATTACCTGCAACATCAACAAAAACATCGTGTTTGAGTTTGCACAATTGATTATAACGGTATGCAAAGATAGCCCCAAGCACCAGAACTATGAAAGCACCACAACTTGCAGAAGCGATAATGACTCTAAGTTTTGACCTACTTATTGAAACTGCCAAAATATCTCAAGTTCAGGAACCACCTAGGTAATTCACACATTAAATTCAAGCAATGTAATGGTTTTAAGAATAAACCTGGAAGAGAAGAACTTGAAACACAAGGTTGATCCAAGCTAGAGCCACAAATAAGATGTGTTCCTGTGAAACTGATAAGATAACACAGTCAATGACCAGCAACTGGGTACATGTCAAATAAGAATAATGAAATTTCAGATGTACAGCAAAAAGTTCATCAGTATAAGATAAATATGTAAGAAAAGAACATAAAAAAATATCTGACACTTTGTATTAACAAAAGCTATATACACAGGCCAAAAATCTATACATTTTGAAATAAATTTACCATCCTGATAAATACAAAAAAGGGATTTAAAGTTCTTGGGCACATATACAAAACATTACTTTCAGGCAGTCGATGAATATGATTCTTGACTCTTAACTGATTGTAGCATCGTACTGTAGCAATTATATTCAGTGACCAAAAGTTTCTTTCTCCTCAATTCATTTTGACTCCTTTTTTTCCTTTTTTTTTTCTCATCTCTTCTGACATTCCATTTTGAGCATGTATTTTTGGAGTATAATGTCTTGAACTATTGTAACAGCTTCTAGGAGTCAATCAAAAGGTGAAGGTGCGGACCAATTAGTAATATTTGATGAGTGACAAGTGCCCCAGGTTATGGCCCAGGAATTTTTATAGACAGTAGACAGCACAGATGTCAGTGCTCTGGATGTCAACCATAGGTGTTGTTGGGGTTGATTGAAAACTATTTTCTTTTTTTTTCTGTAAGAGTTGATTGAAAACTATTGGGTGTCATCAACAGGTGGAGGACATGTCAATCAATAGCCGAAAGTAAGTCCGTGTAACACCAAGAAGTGGCTCAGTAATCGATTTAAAATGACCTGACAGGAAGCCCTATAAGCAGTCTATCTATCGTACTAATCTACTATTTTAAATAAAGAACTTCTCAGGTTTTTTTGGAATCAGAAAGCATGTGAATCCTTGTGTGTTTCAGAGAGGATTGGGTCTACAGATA